>PVIH01025698.1:0-20166 GCA_004025045.1 Sigmodon hispidus | reverse complement strand
CCCTGGTCTCTAACATTGGGAGCACCCTGGGATCCCTGGTCTCTAACATTGGGAGCACCCTGGGACCCCTGGTCTCTAACATTGGGAGCACCCTGGGACTCAGCGCTTCTTCCCTTCTCTGCCTCCCTGTAACATTTGGTCTTGGAGCTTTTGAAATACATATTTTTTCTGAGTTGGGGGTGAATGTGCACACCTGGCATGGCATGCATGTGGAGGTAATTATCCATCTTTCTGTGGGTTCCAGGGATGGAACTTGGGTCATTAGCCTTGTACAGCAAACCCCTGAACCTGTGAGCTCTCCTGCTGGCCTGGAGTCCAGGATTTTAATATCATCTCACTCCAGTGAATCTGAGACCTCCCCATGCTGAATGTCTGAATGTAAAACCTAGTGTATCTAAGAGCTACCTGCCAGGATTGCCATCTTTGGTGTTTCTGAGACAGGGCTTCTTTGTGTAGCCCTGGGTGTCCTGGAACTCACTTTGTAGACCAGGCTGGCCTTGAACTCACAGAGATCCACCTGCCTCTGTTTACTGAGTGCTGGGATAAAAGGTGTGTGCCACACCCAGCAGGATTTCCATCTTAAATGTCTCTCAGGGGGCTGGAGAGATGGCTCAGAGGTTAGGAGCACTGACTGTTCTTCCAGAGGTCCTGAGTTCAATTCCCAGCAACCACATGGTGGCTCACAACCATCTATGATGACATCTGGTGCACTCTTCTGTACACTGTATACATAATAAATAAATAAATAAATATTAAAAAAAAATGTCTCTCAGAAGCTCCTGTGTTAAAGCTTTAGTCTAAGAGCTTTAACAGCTTGGTAGATGGGGTCTGCAGGAAGTCCCCAGGTCACTGGAGGTGCCCTCACAGAGGACTTTGGGATGCCGGTCTCATTCTCTCTCCTGTTGGCTTTGTTGTTTGAGACAAGGTCTCAAGTGGACAGGCTGGCTTCTGACATTGTTACCAAGCTTAATCTTCTATTCCTGACCCTCCAGCCTAGTCTCCCAAGCACTGGGATTACAGGTGTGCTCCACCACAGGCAGCTAGCCTTTAATGTCTTCAGGACGTTTATACCAGATCCACTGTGTGTTCTCTCAACTCCATCTCCAGGTCTGTTTCCTGAAATAACTGCCTGGCACAGATGGTTACCAGAGGTGACTTCCTCCCTCTGTGACTTTAGGCAAATAAACATTTTAAGCTTTAATCATCTCTGAGGAAAATGGGGATGTATTAACTCTTTTTTGAGTGATTAAAGTGTTGAAATACAGAAAGCACTTAAGATTTGTATAAGAAAAAAGAGAATAATGCTTGGTAAACACACTGTTTCATACATTTAAATTTTTTAAATATTTTTATTATGTATACATTATACAGAAGAGGGCACCAGATGTCATTATAGATGGTTATGAGCTACCATGCGATTACTAGGATTTGAACTCAGGACCTCTGGAAGAACAGCCAGTGCTCTTAACCTCTGAGCCATCTCTCCAACCCACATTTAAATTTTTTTAAAAAATCATTTTGATATCTAAAATTTATGCTTATGAATGTTTGGCTGGCACATCATATGTATGTACATCACATGCATACCTGGTGTTCTTGGATTCAGAAGTGGGTGTCAGATCTGGAACTATAGTTCCGATGTTTGTAAGCAACCACGTTGGTGCTGTGAACCACACCCAGGTCCTCTGTAAGAGCAGTATGAGCTCTTAATTGCTGAACCATCTCTTCAGCCCCACTTAATTCATATTCTAAAGTAGTGGTTCTCAACCTGGGGGTAAAATGACCCTTTCATAGGGATTGCCTAGACCATAAAAAAACACAAATATTTACATTATAATTTATAACAGTAGCAAAATTACAGTTATGAAGTAATTCTATGGTTGGGGAATCATCAGAACATGAGGAGCTGGATTAAAGGGTTGTAGCATTAAGAAAGTTGAGAACCACTGTAGAAGAAAGAAACAAATGTGCTATGGAGAAGAATTCATTAGCTTCTCTCCTTTATCTTATATCTTTATGTTTGATAAATGGTTTCTTCCCCCCGCCCCCCCAATTACCAGCAACATCTTCACCTGTGGTGAGAAAAGCAGTATGGATTATGCTGAGCCAAGAAGACTCAAGGCTCATAAGGTACAGTGTGAAAGCATGTCAACCTGAGTATGATACCCGAGCTCCACGTGGTGAAGGAGAGAACTCCTACTAATTGTCCTGTGAGCTATTGGATGCTTTGCTTATGGACATGAAGTGCATGCAGTGCTCTGAGAGGCCAGAAGAGGGCACTGGATCCAGTCGGACAGGAGTTACAGATGGCTGTGGGCCATTATGTGGGTGCTGGGAATCAAATCCAGGTCCTCAAGGGGAGCAACAAGCACTCTTATCCCCTCAATTACCTCTCCAGCCCCATAAGTCCATCTGTCTGACTGTCTGTCTGTCTGTCTGTCTTTATTTCTTCCTTTTCTCTGTGTAGCCATAACCGTTCTGGAACTTGCTTGGTAGACCAGGCTGGCCTCAGACTCAGGGATATGCTTGTTTCTACTTCCTGAGTGCTGGGATTAAAGACACACATCTCCACCAGCCTTCTTCCCTAAATTTTGATGTAGTATTAACAAGTCCATTACTATGACTTATTTAGTTCTTAATAATATGTAGCTGTTGCACTCATTGTTCTATTACTGTAAAGCTATACTCTAACCAAGTCAACCCTTATTTTAAAAAAAAATAGTAATTAGGGCCTTGCTTACAGCTTCGGAAGTTTAGTCGATTATTATCATGGCATGGAACACGTGTCACTGGAGCTGGAGCTGAGAGAGAAATTCTAAACAGCAGGCAGAGAGAGAGAGAGAGAGGGCCTGGTGTAGGTTTTTAAAACCCCAAAGCCTATCCCCAATGACACTCTTTCTCCAACAAGGCCACACCTCTTAATCCTTGTAATCCTTTCAAACAGCTCCACTCCTTGGTGACCAAGCATTCAAATCTATGAGTGGAGGGGAACGTTTTCCTTCAGACTGTCACACAGCTTCTTAAATGAGTATGTTCAGCCTCATTCTCACATATAGGTATCAAGTCTGATATATACACGTCAAGTCAGACATACAGACTTCAACTCAGGCAAACAAACAACTGCCTTGGACATATATACATCATCTCAGACATACACACATCAACTTAAACAAAAATAGAAATAAGAATTCCATTAGGGCCAGGCAGTGGTGGTACACACCTTTAATGCCAGCACTCTGGAGGCAGAGGCAGGAGAATCTCTGAGTTGGAAGTCAGGGCTATACAGAGAAACCCTGTCTCAAGAAAACAAACCAAAAATAAAGAGACTATCTCAGTGAAACCCCCTACTCTCCCCCCCAACACACACACACAGATCACACTCACTCACTGCCTTCCACAGGCTGTAAATTGCCTATTGTGGGGTTGATGCCGATTTCAAAGCACATCTGAACTAAATTTATGGTCTAAATCATTTAGTAAAATACTTATTATTCCTTCTGGTGAGTCTTTCAGCTGGAGGAAGTTTGAGGCTGTCGCCTGGAGGATTTACTTACTCTGCATTTGATTTTAATGGTAGAGCTAGTCAGGACACTGAACTAAACCCCGAGGTAGAAATGATTCTTCTTTCCGGGAGGAGATGACATCCTATTACACTTCATATGCTAATTTTCTGACAATCTCACCTTCTTCTCTATCTGTTGTGCTGAAAATTAATTTTGAAGACATTTCCTTACTGTAGGTGGACAGGTTGAAGATGATAAATTCTCACCCAGTGTACTTTATTTAACCTTTTGACCAAGCACACCTCCTGTCTTCCACAGAGACTGGCAAATTTAAAGTTTGCATGCAACTTCCTTTGGGGAAGGAGCAACAAAACGAAACCTTTGTTGTTTCTGTTAGTCTAGTCAATTAAAAATGAAAATGGCTATTGTCTCTGTTTTGGGTGTGAACAAAACCTCCTAACAGTGTCCCTGAATCATGAGGCGGATATAAAGATGTTAGACACACCTGATAGGATTGGCAAGCAGTGGTTATACCTTGATGATCTTGAGGAGAACCTGAGTTCAGTTCCTGCACCCATGTTAGGCAGCTCTCAATGGCCTATACCTTCAGCTCCAGGGGATCCAAGGCCTCTGGTCTCCACAGACACCTGTACTCATGTGTTCCTACCCACACACATACACACAGTTATAAATTATAGGAATGAATCTCCTCATAAAAAAATAACCTGATTCAGATGGCCAGTGATGGCACATATCTTTAATCCCAGCAATTGGGAGGCAGAGGCAAGTGGAACTCTGAGTTTGAGACCAGCCTGGTTTACAGAGTGAGTTCCAGGGCAGCCAGAGCTAAGCAGAGAAACCCTGTGTCAAAAACAACAACAACAAAACCTACACCTGATTCAAATTAAAAATAATAAATGCATTGCCTCACCTTTCTACTTTAAAAAGATGTGGCCATATGTGTGTTGTGTGTGTATATATACACATATCTAAAATGATAATATACAATATCGCATTATGAACTCTGCCTGTCCCCACATAACTCTGCCTGTGCTAGCACACAGGGGGAAAGGCACGGCCATGTTCAGCGACCACTCTCCTGGTTCCATTTTTCTCTGCAACTGTTTTGAAGCTCATCTTAGCTCTGCGTTTGCTTCCAACATTGCACACTCGCTTCTGGTGCTTAAAAATAAATGTCAGGTTCTTGATCTTTTGTTAAGGATCCACTGCCAGCTATGGTTTCACAGCAGGAGCCTCCCTCAGGATGGAGCTGGCTCGTATGCCTGCTAAGAACCAACCTGAGACTGATGGAGAGATAATTATAGTCAATGTCAGAGAGCATATGGGTTTCTGCCGAGCAGCCCGCCAACTGGGCCTCTCACTAACCCTTTCCGTCCGCTATCAGCTGATTGACTCTAGCACACACGCCTCATATTTGAGACTATGAGAGTCCAAATCTCACACGTATTTCTCCCACATCTGAGAGGTTTCTGAGTCAAAGCGAATGCCTTGTGTTTCTTAAGCTTAGTTTCCCTAAGATTTACACCAGTATGTTTTCTCATTTCTAGATGGGAAATCACCCTCCTCTTCCTCCTCCTCCTTCTTCTTCCTACATCCTTTAATCTGGGTGACTTGATAAGGCCACTACACACAAAGATAAAGAAATGAGGCCATTTTAATCTGGGCATAAATACATACACATCATGAAGGCATTGTGCTTTCCTGCAGATATGTATTTTTGATGGGAAGACCCCAATCACACGCATCCCATCTAAAAGGGATATCGATGTTAATTAATTGGAAGCCAGAGGCACTTGGCACTTATTGTTAAGCATAAGGTCCCAGGTGATTGAATTAAGATCTCTGTCATTACAAATTAGCTTTCAGGTATAAAAAAACCAACCAAACAAAAAAACACCTCATTGTCCACTCTGCTTTTCTTAGAATATCTGCCAGGTGGCATCTTGGCATTTAGGGACATAATTTTTGGTTAGGAGAATTTCTGAGTACAGGGAAATCAGAGGCAAATTTGAATTTTTCTCACAGTGTCTGTTTCAAACATTTGAAAGCATAAAGCAATTTGCCTCTTTTCTAAACAGTAGAAAGATAAAAATCTATTCCTCTCAGCCTCCTATTATATAGCATTCTATTATCTTTGAAACTTAAATAAATCAATAAACACAATAAGCACATTGTGTATTTTCTGGTTACACAATGCAGAGTGTAGACAGATGGTGATATTATAATTAAATAGTGTTTTCAATGTCCAGAACATTTTAAGCAGAAAGAAAAATGAATTGAAAATCCAGTTGCGGCTGGGGTGGGGGTGGGGGAATAGGGTATTCACAGACCTAGGGCCTAATTAACAGAGACAATCAATTAGGCAGCTGGCACTGTATACACAGGCCCCTCTGCTCCTATGGAAGCATTCACTATAACCAGCTAAGCTTTCAAGTTAAATTCTAAACCAGAGGGTTTTAGAGATGGATCGGTACATTGATACGGTAATTCCTTCCAGCTGTTCTGACCTCGCCCAGCTCCCAGGGCTCCTCAGAGGTAAACCTGCTCCGGCAGTGTTCAGGAAGACTCTTGCATTTCTCGTATTTTCCCTCGAGCATATGTCTGTAAATGCTCCAAGATGGCCAATATCCCTGAAATAGACCTGGGTGCAATTTGGTATTTGTAGAATAAAATGAGTCAGCTACGGACATTCTCACACAGCAAACTGTTCAGAGAAGGATGAACACTGGAACCCAAATACCTAAAGCATTTTGACTCAGAAAAACAGATTGCAGTGCCATTTTCCCTGAAACTGCTTTGACAGAACCTAGAAATCAAATTTTGCCAAATATTGGGCCCATAGACTTTGTGAAAATACTATGAATATCACCAGTTAGTTTCATGCAGTTTAGAAGGTGGCCTAATAAGATTGCCATTTTCTTTTTCCTGAGTGGGCAGTGTGTCGTGCTCACTAATAAGAAAAACACTTCTCCCACTTGTTCAGGATAAAAGCAGGTTCCAACGCCCCCGGGAATTGTGCTCTCGGGTTTATTACTAAGCTGGTTGTTTAGGAACCAAAACTGTGGTGCTTGTAACCCTGAAATCCCAACACTTGGGAAGTAGAGACAAAAGGTTCCTCCTCAGCTACATCCTGGGTGAGTTCAAGACCAGCCTGGCTGACATGAGACCCCTTTTCAAAACAACAAAGAAATATAAAAATATATTTTTCCCTTGGTCCACAGTAGGAAAAAAAAAAAAATGAGAGCTATAGTCTGAACATAAACTCCTGCTGTGATTGGCTGGTAAGTCAAAGGGACAGAACCAGCCTAAAACCCAGCTGTTGGGATTTCGTACCTGTGCTCTACCTCCATTAATCTTTCTCCGTATGATTTGCAAAGACTGATATCCTGCAGACTGACTCACTGCCATGACTCCCTTGCTCGGCATCAGTCATGGAGGGGAATGACCAGACTTGGCAGAGTAAAAAGAGATGATATAATTCCTGTCCTGGGTCGATGTCACCTCTGAGGCCACATGCACAGATGGATGGTGGTCCATCTGCCCAGCACTGTCTTACTGGACTCTGCCCATCCATTCCCTTGTGCCTCTCCCTTGTCTTCCACATATAATGACTCCCTGATTTTGCCAGTTGGTATCTGAACATCTTTTGATTTTGTTAACCCAGTCCATGCCACACTTAATAATGTCCACATAAAATTCTTCATGGGCACCATCTATCTGAGCAGAATCCTAGCCACCCAACTCCAGCATCAACAGGAGAAGAAGCACACCTTTCCTGGGAGGACAGATCCTTAGCAGAACCTCAGGCAGGCTCCACCACATATGTACAGATACTAATAACGCTTCGTGTATGCCATTCATCCTGAATAAAAGATTGAATTCCTGCCCACAAGGAATTTCCTTTCCTAGTTGAGGAGACAGCAAGGATACAAATTCATAGTCAAGGTAGCCATGTGTTCCGGACTCTTACACAGAAATAAACAAAGGTCCTGATGGAGATTCATTGGTGGAAGAGGGCAGCATAAGATAGGGTTGGTCAGAGGTCTTTTTGAGAAGGTGGCACTTCACCGAGATCTCAAGGTTGAGAAGGGAATGGCCATCATGCAAAGCACTGGCAAACTCTGGGAATGAGTTCCAGGAAGGGGTAGAGAATATAAAGGGTTGGAAATGAACAAAGAGTATTGCATTGGGGGGGGGTGGCGAAGAGAAAACAGGACCTGTGACTCTGGAGAAAATTTAAGCCAGGCAATTTCAATCCTCGTGGAGAGTAGAGGACAGTCAGGGGTGGGGGTCAAGATGAGGCTGGATGAAGAAATGAAGTAGTGGCATTTATTCCATACATAAGGGGATGCTAAAAAGAATTCTAGAAACAGTTCTATGATTATTACCCTTTTTATTTCTTTTTCCCTTAATCTTTTTTGAAAGTCTCATTTGTGTGTGTGTATGTGTGTGTGTGTGTGTGTGTGTGTGTGTGTGTGTGTGTGTGTGAATGTCATGTGTGGGGTTGTTCCCTCAGAAGCCAAATGTAGGATGTTGGGTCTCCTTGGGATCAGCTACAGGCACTCCGGTCCTCTAGAAGAGCAGAGAGCTGTCCTAACCACTGAGCTGCCTCTCCAGCCCCTGGTTTATCCTTTGAAAAGATCACTGTGGCTCCTCTAAGAAGAACAAAAGAATGAAAGAGAAGCCTAAACTAACCCAGGCAGCCAGGCGTGGGCTATAGATGTGGACCCCCAGCCAGATGGGTAGAGACAGATCTCAAGATTAAGGCCACCTCGGGCCATAGAGTAAGACTGTCTCAAAGGACCAAAGCAGGGCTGGAGAAATGTCTCAGTGGTTAGGAGCACTTGTTCATGCAGAGGACCTGGGTTCAGTTTCCACCACACACATGATGGCTGGCAACCATCCACAACAGCAGTTCTAGAAAAATCAGACAATCTCTTCTCAGAAATGCACAAGAGCAAAACACACCAGGAACTAAGTCATTTAAAAAAAAAAACAAAAAACAAAAAAAAAACTAACAAAAATAGAGGCAGAAGGCAACTATGCTTTCATTGAAAGTAGTGGGTGGGTCTGAAGGAGAAAAGCATGCCGGTGCTAGTTGAGGATTCATAGATATTGCTGTGGAGAGAGGCAAGTGGGGGAGGCAATAGCTATGCCTCCCCCCATTGGCGCAGCTGTGTATGGAGAGGAGGAAGAAGAGGGATGGGACTATTGTTGAGATGAACTGGAGACAGTCCAGGGGCATGCCAAGGAGGCAGATGGGGACCTGCACCTAAGGCTCAAAGGACGTGTTTCGGTTTTTCAGTCTCTTAGTGTTCAAACAGGCCTCTCAAGCCAAGCTGGCTCAGTTCAGGAGGAACTTGGACATGCTAACCACAAGCAACTCTATCTGGTTCAGATGCAAAGCCCCTCTCAGGAAAACCATACCTCCACTTCGATTTCTTTTCTTCGACATAAGATATGAGAATCCCTAGTTCCTTGGCCATCAGAATCTTGTCTCTAGACTGCCAATTTCAATATGACTTAATGATCTATTTGAAGAACAGCCTCCAGAGTCCAGTGTGGCTGACATATTAAAATGTCCTTCTGGGGAGATATGTGCCCATAGAGAAGAAGCAAGAGAGAAGGCTCCAGGGCTTTCTGTTCTGGTTGTCATGGTGACAGAGGCCCGAGCTCTGGAGGTGGTGAGGAGGAGGAGAGAGGAGAGGAAAAAGCCTCTAAATTGTGGTGGTTGTTAGTCTTTGGAAAATAATAAAAGATGATATTTGTAAGCTGTATAGAGTAAAGGTTCTGCTCACCCAATGGTAGTCACAAGCATACAATTTGTAAATGGACAAATTATTCATTTTAAGGACATACAAAAGCTTTGTCTGACTCAGGAGCTGGAAGAACATCACAAATCTATTTCATCCTTTGTGTCCAGTGAATTGCCTGGGGCTCTGGTTAATTGAATAACTGAGGTCTCAAAAGGCACCTACACTAGTTATCCCATACGCATTGTGAAGCTGAGAGATGATACGTATATCTTTTGGCTCAATATCTTATTTTATATCAAAACTATGTGTGCATTGTAGTCAGTAGTTACAGAATGACAAGCTTTAAAGAGAGACAAAGAAGCCAAGCATGATGCACATCTTTGGCCCCAGTACTGGGAGGCAGAGTCAGGCAGGGTTCTGTGAGTTTAAGGCCAGCCTTGTCCACCTAATGTGTGATCCTGACACACACACACACACACACACACACACAAGACAGACTAACCCCGAAGGTCAAGTCAAATTGGTGCCTATACGCTCAGTACTCCAGTGCTGAGTTTGAGGAAGCCTAGGATACTGAGATGTCTAAAACAAGCAAAAACAACAACAAATAAACAAACAAAAAGGAAACAAACAAAGCTAAGTGTGACTGAGCACACCTGTAATCTCAGCACTGAGAAAGTCAGGGTATGAAAGTCAGGGGTTCAAGGTCATTCTTAGCTATATAGTAGGTCTGAGGCCAGTCTAGGATACCAGAGATCCTGGTTCAAAACAAAATAACTCCCCCATAACAGTGAACCTCATAAAACCAACTAAACAAACAAAAGAAATCACCCTGGGGGTGCAGTAAAGAGGCTCAGCTGGTACTGGTTCTTGCTGCCAAGTCTAAAGACCTGACCCAGAACCCACAGGGCAGGAGAGACTAACTCTTGCATGTCACCCTCTGGCCTCCACATGTACACATGCATACTCTCAAACATCCCGCATAATTATACAATTTAAAAATAAAATACGGGGGCTGGAGAGATGGCTCAGAAGTTAAGAGCACTGACTATTCTTTCAGAGGACCTGAGTTTAATTCCCAGCAATCACATGGTGGCTCACAACCATCCATAATGACATCTGTACCCTCTTCTGTATACTGTATACATAATAAGTAAGTAAATAAATCTCTAAAAATTATAAAAAGATATACTCAGAAGTCTCACTCTTTAGGGTTGATGCTAAGATTTTCTTCTTTTTTAATGTGTGTGCATGCATGTGGAGGTCAGAGGTTAGTACAGAATATCTTCCTCAACTACTCTTCACTTTACTTTGTTTCCAGACAAGATCTCACTTTTTAGATCTGACTGTCCTGGAACTCACTATGTTGACCAGGCTGACCTCGAACTCATAAAAATCCACATACATTGGCCTTCCAAATGCTTGTTTGTTTTTTTGAGACAGATTCTCACGTAGCCCCGTCTGGCCTTCAATTCACCATCCAGCTAAGGCTGGCTTTGAACTCCTGATCTTCCTGCCTTTATCTCCTGACTGCTGGGATTATAAACATGTGCCATGCTATCCCCGATTGAATTAAAAAGTAAATATTATCCCTAAATATTACATGTTTATATAAGTAATATATATGTAAATAAAAATGAAATTGAAGTTAAGAAAGGAAATGATAAAGAATGTGGGTAAAGCTGAGGCAGGAGCTCAGGAGGCCTCATCTCTGCCTAAGGAGCTATTTCCAGCTATTATTGCTGGGAAAGGAGAGGAGAAACATACTCTTCAGTGATGTGACCACAAGCAAGAGGCCCCTGGGGCTGCAAATAGTGTCTAACCCAGGACCCTGTAAGCAACCCTAATGGAACCCATTGGGTCATACATGAATAAAGACATGGAAACAAAGGAGGGTTAGGTGAGAAGAAGGGGATCAGCAGGAAGGGGTGGGATGAATATAATAAAAATAGATTGTATCTATGTGGAGCTAGAGGGATGGCCTGGCAGTTAAGACTGCTTGCTGCTCTTTCAGAACATCTGGGCTGGTTCCCAACATCTAGGTCATATGGTTCACAGGCATCTGTAACTCCAGCCCTGGGGGGGGAGGTCTGAGCTCTCTTCTGGCCTCCATGAGCAACTGCACTCACATGCAGAGACCCACACAGACATACACCTATACACATACTTTTATAATATATATGTATTCTGTATATTTTGAAAATGTTACAATGAAACCCATTATTACATATGATTATCATATGTTGGTAAAATGGGTTTTTAAGATCTATTTATTTGTATTTTATGTGTATAAGTGTTTTGCCTGAATGTATATCTATGTATCATGTGAGTGTCTGATACTTACAGAGCCAGAAGAAAGGTTCAAGATACCCTATAACTGGAGTTATAAGAGGTTGAAAGGTGCCATGTGGGTGCTGGGAACTGGACCCAAGACTTCTGGAAGAGCAGGCCAGTGCTCTTAACTGATGACTCATAGCTCCAGCACTTTAGTGTTATATGAGGTTTTTGATTTTGTTTGGGTTAGAGGTTTGATTTGTGTTTTTTTTTTAAAAAAAATTTAGATGCTTATATTAATTTTATTTTGTTTGGCTTATGTTTTTAGGTATATTGTTAGTTTTATTTTAATTTAATTTATTTTTATTAATTTGTTTGGTTATGAGGTTATGGCTTGTTTGTGGTTTATTTGTTTTTTATGTGGGTTTTTTTGATGGATGGATGGAGCTTGACTTTGTTTTTTTATTTGTATTTTAATTTTTTATTTGCAATGTCTTGTTATGGCTAAAATAGTTTTTTATTTAAAGAATGATTTTTATAGTATATAGATAAATATTTTTATATTTTATTTTTGTCTAATTAAAGAAAGGTTTTAATTTTAATATAGTAAAATTATATATAACAAAATAGTTACTAAGTAAAATTATAGTTATAATATTTAGTTTATTTATACTTAATAAAATTAAAGAAAATATTTTATTGTTTATTTTATTTTTGTAAGTTTAAAGTTTTATATTTAATATATTTTTTAAAATAAGTAAGAAAATTATAGTTATAACTATTAAGTCTTTAATTATATTAAAGACTATAAAAGGATATAATATTATTTAAGTAAATAGAAAGTATAAGTAACTTATAAAATTTAGGAATGACAGAGATGACATTTGTTTGTTTGGACTGTTATTTAAAGTTTTTTTGTAACATTGGGGCATTTATTTTCAGTTTATAGGCTTAGAGTTTTTGCTATTTTTTTTTTTTTTAGTGATGTAGGAAATTTGGTAGAGTTTGTTGTTTTTTTTTTTGTGGGTTTTGAAAAATGTCTGGCAATTTTTTTTTGCAGAGTAAGAATTTGAAGGACTCTTTTGGCTTGTTTTGTCAAAGTTTAGAGTTTTTTATGGAACTTGTATGTTTAGTTACATAGTATATTGTTAAGTAGTTAATATAAGAAGTTTTTTACCTAGGGGCTAATTATTATCATAAAGTAAACTTTATATGAAATTAAAATGTCTATGATTTTTTGAAGTATATTGGTGGTGTTAGGAGTAGACTTGTCTTATTGTTTAGAAAAGTTTAAGTTTTTAAAATATTTTAAATATTTAAATTTTGTAGATTTTTGAAGTGTTTGAAGACTAATTGAAATATATCTTTGTATATTTATATGACTATAAGCTTGATTATTATAGATGGCTACAAAATAAAAATAAATAAATATATAATATAATATAATTATTTTTAAATTTATATTAATAAATTAAATTTTACTTTACTAAAAAGAAGATATAAAAATAATTTTAAAATTATTTGTTCCTGGAGAACACAGGAACAAATGGGAAGAAAGGTCAGTGTCCAGGCATCACAATGAGGTCTGGCCACTCCCCATTCAGGCTCCAGGTACTCTAAAGTCATGCCTCCAAGCCACACCTCCAAGCTTCACCAAATATAGTGAATCCCACTACATCACTCTGCACTGGACTCCAGTCACTGGCCTCTTCATTTCTGAGTCTTCATGCACTCCAGTTCACAGAATCCACCCTTCCTGTCCTACCATGGCCGCCAAACTCTTCCTACAAATCTCTGCACCTCCTTACTTTCCAGTCATGCCTCTAGTCGCAGGACAGAGCCTGTGCCTCTCCTCTGGCTCTTTCCTCTTTGACCACCATCTATGCTCATTATCTATCCCATGGCCTGTTTGTTTATCCCAATATGATATCTTACTTGTTTAAGTGCTTATTATCATGTTCCCCCACTGGACTAAAAGTCCTATGTTGCTGGCAGGCCCAACAATTTTAGCAGAAATATGCAACAAATATTAGCTTAGTAACTTGAATGTGGGAAGGGAATCAGTATGACTTGGGAAGATATAATAGGAAACAGGCTGGCCTCAAACTCACAAAAATCCACATACCTCAGCCTCTCAAATGCTTCTTTGTTTTTTGAGGCAGAAACTCAGATAGCTGGGGCTGCTTTTAAATTCACTATGTAGCTAAAGAGCTGAGGTTGGCTGTGAACTCTTGATCTTCCTGCCTCCATATCCCAAATGCTGGGATTATAAACATATGCCGGGGCTGGAGACATGGCTCAGCGGTTAAGAGCACCGTATGCTCTTCCAGAGGACCCGGGTTCGATTCCCAGCACCCACATGGCAGCGAACAACTGTCTGTAGTTCCAGTTCCAGGCAAACATCAAGACAAATAAGTAAATAAATAATAAAGTTTAAAAAAAAATAAACATATGCCATGATATCCCAGCTTGAATTAAAATTTTAAATTAAATATTATCCCTAAATGGAGAACTACATATATGTTTGCCCATCATCATCACCATGTGGAGCAGTAGCAGAGAGATGAAATGGTACCTGATTGAGGGAACATTTTCAGGAATGATGTTTTTGGGAAGGAAAGCTTTTTTCAGGCTTTTCCTGGTGGAGTCCTGAAAGATTTACCAGTTGTCACTCTGAAACAATATACAGAAAAGCAGAGCTCAAGGACTCAGATACCATCACAAAAGTCACTATTGTCTTGTCTAACTCAGTAATCAGTTTTGACAACTATTTGTTACTGACTCATAAATGGGGGAAATGTCTGCAATATCTCTTGCTCTTTCTTGACTAGAATAGCAACTTTTCTGACCTGCTTTAAAAAGTAAAATGTTCTCTGAACAGCCTATTTCAGCCTGAGAAATGTGAAATCTCTTTTGAAGAGCTACATTTTATCAGCTCCCCAAAGTCGAAGTGACTTTAAGGGACGAGGTTCTCAAGGGAGTGACGGTGTGGTAGACAGTGTTTATAGCACACAGCATCTAACATCCTTTCCTAACTAAAAAATATGCCCCGGTGTCATCCTGAGGAAATGTTTTTTTTTCCTTCTTTCAACCTATGCATTTTAATTTTTATTATTAAATTTTATTGTAGACTAATTGGGCTGGAGAGATGGCTCAGCGGTTAAGAGCACTGACTTAAAAGCAAGCCCTTTACCAGATAAACCATCTCACTGGCCCAGCGATTCTTTAGTTTTTTGTTTGCCCTTCCAAAGTTTCTTCCTGCAGGTACAATCAAATACAAATTCATTTTTATTTCGCCTCCTTTTTCTAGACAAAAGTATCCATTGCTCTGTTCTACAGGAAAATTTTAAGGATTATTCATTTTATTTTATTTGCATAAATATTTTGCCTCCATGTATGTCTGTCTGTGCAGCATGTGTTTGCCTGGTACCTTAGAGGTCAGGATGCATCTGATCATTGTGAGTCACTGTGCAGTTGCTGAGCATCCTCTGCAAGATCAGTTAGTGTTCTTTTTTTTTTTTTTTAAACTTTATTTATTTATTTGCCTTGGTGTTTGTCTGGAACTGGAACTACAGACAGTTGTTAGCTGCCATGTGGGTGCTGGGAATTGAACCCTGGTCCTCTGGAAGAGCAGACGGTGCTCTTAACCGCTGAGCCATCTCTCCAGCCCCCCAGTTAGTGTTCTTAACCTAGCCAGCTCTCCAGTCCCATTTCATAAGCATCTCATTTCTTCAGTCTATGTTTATTCTAAGTCCCCCTGCTTGAAATCTATATACATCTATATGCCTTTGATTATTTCAAGTGACTCAGAACTTCATTTGGCACATCAGATCCTTTCTCTGCTCTGTTACCCTGGAGGCATCGAAGCTTAATGCTGGAGAAGCCTATTTCATCAGCATTAGAGACTTCAAATCAGGAGCTAAAAGTGAGGCTCACACACACACACACAGATCTAGAAAGGTCAGCTGAGGGACATTGACAAATGGATGGCTGGAATGATGAGGAGATAATTATGATGACACTTAGTTTTTTAAAAATATTTATTTATTTATTTTATGTTCATATGTGTTTTGCCTTCATGTTTGTCTGTATGAGGGTCCCAGAACCCTTTAGAACTGGAGTTACAGATAACCGTGAGTTGCCATGTGGGTGCTGGGACTTGACCCAGGTTCTCTGGAAATGCAGCCAGTGCTCTGACCTGCTGTGCCTTCTCTTCAGCCCCAAAACATGATCATGAACACGGGTCAAATTCAGTCTCCTTGGTTGAGCAAATGCATTTTAAAATATTTTGTGTGTGTGTGTGTGTGTGTGTGTGTGTGTGTGTGTGTGTGTGTGTGTGTGTGTACGGGTACCATGTGAGTGCAGGAGCCCATGGAGATCAAAGGAAAGTGCTGGATATCCAGGAACTGGAGTTTTAGGCAGGCATGTGGGTGCTGGGAACAGAGCCTCAGTCCTCTTCAAGAACAGTAAACATTCTTAACTGCTAAGCCTTTTTTTTAAGATAGGGATTAAGTAGCCCAGGTTAGCTTTAAATTTACTGTAGAGCCAAGGATGGTCTTAAGTTTCTCACCCCCCTGCCTTCACATCTGAAGTACTCAGATTACAGGTCTGAGCTCCCACACTGAGATCTTTAGGCAAATGCATCTAATCAAAATGATTTGCTGGCAGGTGTAGTGGTCCCACTTAAACCCTCAGACAGGAGGGTGAGTCAAGAGAACCACTGAGTTTGAGGCCAGCTTAGATGATATGGTGAGACTCAACAAGCAAACAAACAAACACAGAAGCCAGGTGTGATGACACCCACTTTGAATACCAACACTCACAAGGCTGAGATAGAGGCTGATGGATCTCTGTGAGTTCAAGGCCAGCCTGGTCTACATAGTGAATTCCAGACTAGCCAAAGCTACATAGACCCTGTATTAAAACAAAATCTACTAAAGTAATATGAAGACCCAGAGGATCTTAAAGCCAACAAGCGTCACACTAATCCTTCTGATCATCAGTGGCTTGAACAGGCCTTGGATGAGGCTTGACCCACTCTGCACCCTGACTAGGTACCATTGGACAATTTGCCTAAAGCAACAGAAAAGAAAAGAACATTTTAAAATGGAACCTACACACAGAGGCTTTTCTAAAATTAATCTTTCTCTAAAAAAATTACATTCAACCTTCATTATAAAAAAAAGTGTCTAAAAATATGAACTTCAATGAAACAATGATTTGAAAAGAAGGAAGCTAGAGGTCTATTACCACATCACTGAGAGAGGCCTGGAGTTCAATTTATCCTGTTATGTTTTATTTATCCCATTCGGCATTTGGATGGACCAAAGCCAGAGCTTGGTGCATCCTGACTTCTCTTTTGTAGGTCAATGTCTCTGTGATTTGTCTGCCATTTTTCACCAAACCCAGCAGCAGACTGGCACCGGCAGATGGTGATTTAGTTCACATGGAAAAAACTATTTCAAGAAAAGAGCTTTACGGGGCTGGAGAGATGGCTCAGCGGTTAAGAGCACCGTCTGCTCTTCCAGAGGACCTGGGTTCGATTCCCAGCACCCACATGGCAGCTAACAACTGTCTGTAGTTCCAGTTCCAGGCAAACACCAAGGCAAATAAATAAAGTTTAAAAAAAAAAAAAAAAAAAAAAAAAAAAAAAAAAAAAAAAAAAAAAAAAAAAAAAAAAAAAAAAAAAAAAAAAGAGTTTTACCACTGGGTCTCTTTTACTTTTTTTTTTTTTTTTAAAAAAAAAAACATTATTTATTTATTATTACATATACAGTATACAGAAGAGGGCACCAGATGTCATCATAGATAGTTATGAGCCACCATGTGGTTGCTGGGAACTGAACTCAGGACCTCTGGAAGAACAGTCAAAGCTTTTAACCTCTGAGCCATCTCTCCAGCCCCTCTTTTACTTTTAAAAATCACGTTTCCTTTCCTTATGTTACAAAACTACACAAACAACAGACCCAGTGAAGGTTCATGTTTTCTCTGCATTAATTAGATTCTAGATCATTTACATAAACACCTTTTCTTTATTTATCTTTAAATGTATGTGTGTGTGAAGCTGTTGAGGTGTGTGTGTGTGTGTGTGTGTGTGTGTGAATGGGTGCAGATGCATGAAAGTGAATGAGCCTGTGAAGGCCAGAGGTCAATATTGGGTGTCTTTTCCCATTGCTCCCCATCTTAAATTTTAAGACAGGGTCTCTCGGGGCTGGAGAGATGGCTCAGTGGTTAAGAGCACTGACTGCTCTTCCAGAGGACCAGGGTTCAATTCCCAGCACCCACATGGCAGCTCACAACTGTCTATAGTTCCAGTTCCCAGTTTCAGGCAAACACCAAGGCAAATAAACAAATAAATAAAGTTTTTAAAAAAAAAAAAAAAAGACAGGGTCTCTCACTGAACTCACTGAACCTTGAGCTCATAGACTGGTTAAAGTGGCTGGCTAGTGAGCCCTTGGAATTTTCCTATCTCCATCATGCCAACATGGGGGTTCTAGGCACAAGCCACACCACATCAGGCTGTCTGTGGATGCTCAGATCCTCACGCTTGTACAGCAAGTCCTAGACCACATAGCATCTCCCTGCCCCCACAGTTCCATCTCTATGGTTTCATGTAGTTCTCAAAGTAAATGAATTAAACAGCCTCTTCTTTCATCCTTTAATAAGCAATGTGGTACACATATAATCCCAGCACTTGGGAGGCAGAGACAGGAGGATCACTGTAAGTGGTCAAGGCCAGGCTGATCTTGGAATTAAAAAAAAAAAAAAGTATTTTCTTTTTAAATTATTTTCTTAGAAAGTAGTATTTATTGCTTACTTTTCTTTTGATCTTTAAAATTCAAATGATCACGGCACCAGAGAGACAGTTTGGTGGGTAAGACCACTGGTCTTGAAGAGGACCCTAGATCTGTTCCCAGCATTCACGCTGGGCAGCTTACAACCATCTGTAGCTTGAGCTTCAGGGAACTCAATAATCCTCTTCTGGACTCCACAGGCACCTCCATGCACACATACATACACATAATTAAAACTAAAAATAAATATTTTTTTAAAAATCTAACGGTCAAGTATAAAGCTGCAATCTCAGTCCTTGGGAACTGACGCAGGAAAGTTGGAGGACAGCCTGGGATGCATGGGAGACCTTCCTCACATCCTGTCCCAGTCCCAAAAAGGATAAATAAAATACAACTCATATTAGAGTATTCAAGGAGTCATGCAAAAAACATGTTTAGGGTTTTAGGCAAACATTGTGTTTTTCCAGCTACAATCTCTAAGAAAGGAAAAATAAAAATTCAAAGCAGACATTCTTTGGAGACAGGGGGTATAGAAATGTACTGTAGGGACTGGCATGGCGTCAAACACCTTCAATCTCAACATTCTGGAGTCAGAGGCAAGTGGATCTCTGTGAGTTTGAAGCCAGCCTGGCCTACATAGTGAGTTCTAGGACAACCCAGGACTTCTTTTCACATAAAAAGAAAATGTATTATAGAGATCACTTACTGTTCTTGCACAGAACCTGGGTTTGGTTCCCAGTATCCACATGGTAGCATATAACCCTATCCAGGGGTCCACACCCTCTTTTAACTTCTCTAGGCTTCTGCACATCTGAGGTGCACAGACATATGTAGTCTGAAGTATCTGTTGCCACCAGAAACTCTCAAATATCCAGCAGCCACTTCCCAGATAATTGACTCTCAGGCTTAGTATTATAGTTAACTCCTGGGCAAGTAGCTCAAACATATTACTATCTAGCTCTTACACTTAAATTAACCCATAATTCTTATCTATGTTTAGCCATGGGGCTTGGTACCTTTCCTCAGAGCAGCATTCTCATCTTGTTTTTTTGCATCTGGCTGGCACCTGCTGCTCTGTCTTTCTTCTTCCCAGAATTCTGCTAGTCTGGTTGTCCTG
This sequence comes from Sigmodon hispidus, assembly GCA_004025045.1. NCBI lineage: Eukaryota > Metazoa > Chordata > Mammalia > Rodentia > Cricetidae > Sigmodon > Sigmodon hispidus. Next base: position 701 of record PVIH01025698.1, on the reverse strand, counting down.
CCTCTACTTACTGCCTAGTTACTGGCCAGTTAGCACTTTGTTAAACCAATACAAGCAACAAATCTTTACACTGTACAAGAGCATTATTCCACATTTCCCTTTCTGTAAAAAAAATAAAAATAAAACAAGAACCCCAAATCTAATCTCCCTTGTATAGCTTTTTTCCCCTACCATTATCCATAACAATTTATAACCAACACTCTAAACAAAGACAAACATCCACTGTTGTATTAACTTTTTTTTGGACTGTTTTGGTTTTGGGAGGTTTGTGTTTGGAGTTTGTAATTTGACTTGTGGTGGTTGTGGTTTGGAACTTGGTGTGTGTGTCTGTGGCTTTTGTTTTTTAAAAGAAAATGAAATTATATGTTTATATATTTTAATATTGTTTAGTTTATATTTTATGTTTATTATTAGTTAGTTTTTTATTTTAATTTAATTTATTTTTATTAATTTGTTTATTATGTGGCTTTTAGCTTGTGGCTAGTTGGTATTTTTATATGTTTGTTTTTTTGGGGGGTTTGATGTAGAGTGAGTTAATTTTTTTTTTTAATTTGGTTGTTTTTGATTTTTTATTTATTTTTATGGTATTTTGTATGGGTTAAAATAGTTATTTATTTATATTATATAGAAAATATTTTATTATAATTTTTTTGTTGTTTAATTAAAAAGGAAGGTTTTAATTTTTATAGTAAAATTATATA
>PVIH01025697.1:0-20171 GCA_004025045.1 Sigmodon hispidus | reverse complement strand
ACATAGTGCCTTGTTGACATTAAACTTTCTTAATGCTGATGAGAAAGGGATTTCAGCTGCAGAGAAACACTGGGTAATAGAAAGGACTTCTGAGTTGAATCAACCTGTTTATTTTAAGGATGTACTAACTTCAGAATGGAAGCCAGGGCATGTGCTTTGTTGGGGTAGGGGTTTTGCTTTTGTTTCCACAGGAAAAGAGTAAATATGGGTACCAACGAGATTGATAAAGAACCGGATCGAAAAGGAGAACCCTCCTGAGGAGGAGTAATGGCTCATGTGCCAATAATCCCATTAGATATGTGGTAAGGAACATTCACATAATTAAGGTGGGGCAGGGTCTTAATTTTGTTTTTACAGAAGAATGGATACAACCCTCTTCACAAAGCTAAAAGGATGCTGAATGCTCAGACTTTTGAAATGTTAAAAGGACTACAGGGGATTACAAGAACACCTGACGCTGACAGGCACTAAGGGTAATTTTTCTATTCTCACAACTGTACATCTATATCTAATGATTATGGGGTCCTGGTTTGGTAACAAAACAGGCTGGCTTTGGAGGTGGAGCAAGTGGCGTTCTCCCTCTCTAAACCCAAGCGTATTGGTAAATAAAACTTTAAAAACTCTGTCTCACGTCAAAAAAGCCACCTGAAGTGGGACAGAAAATAGATGAAATATATAGGGACCAATCTTTTCTCACTTTTATTTTAAAGTTTGAATCTTATTCCTTTCTGCATTTTTTACTCTCTTACTTTAGAAACCTTTTCTGCACACAATACTCTCTAATGGTTCAATATCTTCAGTTGATAATATCCATTGGATCCTTCACTATTAAAAACAATTTCTCCTACCAGCACTCTATAAGGCATCCTGAAGGAAGATGGGGCCCCCACTGAAAACAAACACACAAACAAACGAACAAACAAACAAACAAAAAAAAAACCCACATTGAGACAGAGTAAGAAGGAACCTGCTGTATGTCATTCAGTGATCACTTTTGAGGTATAGACCAATCAGGACAGTCGTAAGATAGTTTCTTATCATATCTTTAACAAATATTTTAGATGGACTCAGTACGATGAGAATGGTTTTAGACATTTGTGGAATGGTTTTATATATATATATATATATATATATATATATATATATATATATATGTTTTCAGTTACTTCATTGGGACTTAACCATTGTTTAGTTTACAGGACCCCACAGAGATACCGTCGCCCACAGGCCAGCATGAAGCAACTAAATGAAAGAACTACGCCCTTCTCCCGATAAGTTGGTCATCCAAGGGAGGGTTATGGTCAATTATCATTTTGGTACAATGGTTATAAGTTAATCTTGGGTAGAGGATAGGATGATATTATAAAACATAAAAAAAGAAAAAAAGGAGTGTGAGAGAGAGATAGAAAAGGGAACAGATAGGAGATCATTATACTTGCAAAGAACTATTAACCAAAGGATGAATGAAAAATGAATTGACATGGTACAAATGTTTGTATATTGATACAAATGGGAAATCAATCTATATGTTTGATTTAGATAATATGTATATTGATACAAAGTTGAACATGGTACGAATGCTTGTATATTGACATAAATGGGAAATTAATCTGTGTGTCTGATTGGGATAATATATATTGATGCAAAATTGAATGTATAATTGCCCTATTTTGCACGTGTCTACCTCTGTCTAAAATATTTTGCACATTGATGTGTATTAAGTGCATTGTCATTTCCATAATGCAATTTCTACCTCTAATTATTTATGATAGTCATAACATTTGTTGTACTATACACACAAGTTGTTTTATATAATTCTGTTTAGATATTTTTTATATATAATGATATATAGTTAGGATATTGTTGTCATTTGATAAAAAATGTGTATTTTGGTCAATTTTCCTAAGATTGTTATACTTGAAATTATTTGGAGGAGCTGTACACTCATTTTGGAATGCCTATTTTTACAATGTTAGCCTCACTGTCTTGGTTGATTAGGATTGCAAATTATGGTTACTCAGATTTATCACCTAACAGTCAGGATACTCAGGCTTTTCAGAAACATGTCAGAATATACCAAATAGATAGGTGTCTTCAACCACTTCATAGACCGAGAGAATATGGCATTCAAGATTTTGTTATCTCGAATTTGGCCTTGAGAGACATGACAACTCCTGGCATCACCGTTCCTTTCTCAAGGTGATGTTGAGCATCACAGACATCTTGCAAAGAGATTGTTTAGTTTGGCGAATAATGGCCTGAGGGCAAAGGACTGCACTTGCGCCCACTGCTGTCAGCGTGCTCACTGTCTGAAATGGACCTGCAGGATTAGGGATAGAAACTGCCGAAGCCTGCCTAGCCAGGATAAGACAGTCCTACCAAAAATACCCTGCTTCTATGGAGACTTGTCAGATATCATAGGCCAGTAGCCACAAGGATGGATGCTCTCGTTACACAGAGAAGTGGTGGATGACTGTCCAGGTAGTTAACTGTCGTTGTCTTCTCCTAGCTTCTGAAAGTTACTTCATGCTTCCCACTTTAGGTATATATTTTCCTTCTCAGGTCTTGACGGTGTTGAAGATTAGATAGTTGAGGTTGTTATTACTTCCATTCCAGCAAAGACACTCAAGTCTTAGAACTCTATTATTTAGGATAAACAGCCTTAAAGCAATCCCTGTACATTTTCTTGTATCAACATTTTAGATATTAAATTGCACTTTGTAGTTGTTTGTTAGCGGTAGTTTGACCTCACTTATGTTAGTACCTTCCTCTTTCCCACCCACTGTCTTATGGTAATCCCTGTAGTATGTAGTTTTATACCTAGTTTAGAACCTTCCTATTTAGACAAAATGGGGAGATGTAGCGGGAAATCATGGATTGTACAGGTGTGGGAGGGGCATGGTCTGTGGAAACAGAAGCAGAGCGTGGAGAGAGAGGCAGGTCTTCTGGTCCCTGGGCGCGGCGAGGCTGCGGGTCGGTACGGGTCGGTACAGTGCCTTGGAGTGTTGCTAAAACTTCCTTTTGTAAGTGATTCTGACAAAATAAACCTTATTTAAAACATACCTCTTGGTGGCGGGTTTTTACCGTGATAATTTATAGTTATAAAAATCTAAAATTATTTCTTTTTTAACATTTTTCTCACTTATTTTAATTAAATAGCATTTCCTTTTTCATTTTATTACTTATCAGTATAGCATTAAATATTTTAAAAAGATACAAATTCGAGGCAAATTTAAAAGAAGATACTTTTAATCATTCTATAATCTCTTTACTTGATAGTTATTAATTACACTTAAAAACTATATAAATCAATGTATCAAAATACTGATTTAATATTGCTGCTCATTTTCAACTATAACACTTTTACATATAAAAAGAAGTACTATTTTACTACTAATATTAAAGCAAGAATGGGTTTCTTCTATTAAGTATATCTTTCGGTTATTCTAAATATGCACAAAATGTGGTTTTGTATACAACATTTAATATTGCTAAAGTATTAAATTTAGTGGTGTACTTATTTAGATTCAATGTTTGGTGAAATATTTTAATAGATAGATGTCTAGCCTACTTGATCGAATGGGGAATCTCTACAGTAAACAATTTTTCTTTTATAGTATTTACATATTTTCATGCATCATATTTTGATCTGATTTTTCTAGTTCCCCACGTCCTTCTTAACTCACTTCCTGAACTCTCTACCCACACAACTTTATGTTCTGCCCTCCCAATAACAACAAAAGTAGAAACATAAGAAAAAGAAGAAACTGAAAAACAACAAGAATTAAACAATAAGACAAAAAATACCCGAATAAAACAAAAATTATTTAAAATATGGAGCCCGTTTTTTTATTGTCCAACTACTCATAAAGAAAAGCCATTATCAATAGGAAAAGCATTTTTAATAAGTACGGATGGGGACTGTGATCTAAATATTAAAAATACTTGGTGTACAGTAAATTTATGCCATATTGTTGCTGTTATAATATGAATGACATAATGAAACTATGATCAACTGACATTTGAGAAGGAAGGGCTAGGATAAAAGTGGCTGTCATCCCACTAATCCAGCCCACTTTCTTCAATTGTAAATTTGAAGATGCTGTGTCTCTGTCATAAAAGTAAAAACAAAAAGTAATTTACTTTCTAAATTTATGGAAATAAAAATTACTGTGAGCATCTATTGCATTCATTAAAAGGTTAGTGAAAATCCAAAGGCAAAATTCCAAGAATGTGAACACAACACTCTCCTACAAAGCTAAATTTACATCAAAGTTAATTCTTATATACTTCATATTCACATGGACATAATTTGCTGAATAAATAATTAGATATTAAAAATTTTAGGAGAATTTCAGGTCATAACATACAATGCAGTGTGATTTAGAGGCAAAGTAAGCAACTTATATTTGGTGTAATAATTGGCATGGGATAAAAATATATGCAAAAAAGTGTTAGGTTGGCAAATAAAAATAAGTTTTCTTTACAAATCTTAAGAAAGACTCTCACTGGCTGTAAAAGATTGTAAAGGCCAAAATCCTGACAGAAGAGGGCTATCCTCACAATCCAAGACAGTATCATAGTGTTGTATTTTGCAGAGTGAAGGAAGTGAACAAGGATTCTTCTTTCTAGTGTGACAAACCCTCAAGAATTTTGATGTGCTATGATATGCAGATGGGATTCATCATATTCAATAGTTTTTAGAAACAGTACTGATTGGGCCCAGCCAGACATTTCAAAGTACTTTCTTTCAAACTATCTAAGAGTTATTCTATAAAACTACTTCTAATCTGCCTCTGAATCTAATGGCTGTAGAGAAGCTATCCTATGCTCCTCCTTTATTATTGTCAGTGACCTTCAGACACTTGATTCATTACTTCTCAACATGTCTAGAGATAATACCTCTTATTGGGAGTTTATTAAAAAGAGAGGATCTTGAGATTTCATGTACAACAATGAGATAATTGCTTTCCTAGGGAAATGAAGATTTCCTTTAGCAGTTGCCCTTTTAAAGGTGAATAACTTGGTGGGAAATTAAATTCTTCATGATAGTTCTTACTAAAGCTCTATGTCATATATCTGGAATCCAAGATGTGAATAAGCATGAGAACATATTTAACCTGCCCTTTTCATATTTTGGCAAAATAAATGTGTCAGTACTTGCCAAAATATGTAAAATTTTATTTTAAATAGAAATTTCTAGATTACAATTTTAGTGAAATGAAAAATTAGGACATCTGATATTGATGAAAAATGAAGGAATAACATAACACATTATGCACTGAACAGAAAAGAAAGCGGAACATTGTGGGGAAAAAAAGGACAAAAATGAAAGGAGAGGTATTCAAGTGTTTGAAATAAAGGCTTAATTATAACTATACAATAAAAAGAAAATTTAGTCATTTTATGTTTAATTACTTAGTTCATGCTTTCATTTATAAATTAAAATAAGCAAGTATGAGTTCAGTGTACCAGTTTTTTCTTTTTTTCTATTACTTTTCTTTTTTTTTAAACCTCTGAGCCAATTTGCCAACCCCAAAATGAAACTGCCCAACATGAGGCACAAACCCACAAACCTGAGATTAAGAGTCCCATACTCTACCGACTGAGTAAGCTGGGCAGGTATCAGTTTTTATAATTAATAACAATGACATCACAACTAAGCATTGAACCCAACTGTCCTAATATGTTTTTAACATTCTGATATCTGAGTATACAATTGTAATTCCAATTAAAAAGTGGCTTTTATATCTAAATAAACTATTATATTTGCCATTGGAATCATAATATCAATATTTAAAATAATAAAAAATAATAAAAAAATCCTGAAAGTCACATGCACAATGACTATGATATATGTGAAAACATTGGGAAATTTCACATGAATGTAAGCATATAATTCTAGGCAATTACTACTTTTAAAAGTACATTCAGATTACAGACTGCATTTAGATTATTCTAAGCAATTTTAAGACATAAGCACTGTTCCCACAAATAACCTAAATAATATATGTAAAAATTACTTTTGAAAGTTTATGAATTATAAAAGATTAAATGATATTTCAAAAATAATATTTGTTAGTTTTATTAATATTCTCAATTAAATTTAGCAATGGCTAAAGTAAAAAGATAAAACTTATTTTGTGATTTATTTAAGTCTCATGGGTAGAATTTGCATTTTTAGAACAGATAAAATTCATAAATATTAGAAATTGATGAAAATTAAAAGTCATATTCAGAAAGTAAGTGACCATTGGTAGGTTGTCCTTCCAAAACTGATACATTATATGTATGAGAAATCAGCAACAATTTTTGGGTTATTGTTTGTCAAAATATAGTAAGACATAAAAGTGGAAAATACATATTTGGGAGATTATAGGAGGAGTTGAAGAGGAAGAATAAAAGATGAATATAATAAAATTAGATTGTATGCATGTGTGAATTTTTCAAAAAATCAATCAAATAAATAAGCTTTGTGTAAAATGTAAATAATTAAAATGGTACTACTCTTGCAACTATGAGATAAAGACATCAAAAATTAAAAATATTTTAATAGAAAAGCAATTTTATTTGGAATGAACAAAACTTGGCTTAAATTCCAGAACCCAGTGTGCTGTTACATTTACCAATATAGAAAATGATACAAAGGTTTTGTTCTTACAACAATTCTATGTACTATACCTGAAGCACATAATTTATTTTTTGGTATTAGTGAGTACATTGCCATTAAATAAAATTATATAGACAGATATATGAATATCAAAATGCCCATGTATATTGTTGCTTAATTCCACAATAATAAACACTACAAAATACATCAGAAATATTTCTGCCCTGTTTCCAACTCATTTGGCAGGCCATAGTTAAAATTACTTTCATTATTTACTGGTCACCCCCAAGTAAAACCCCATTCTACCATTCTTGACCTAACTTTATTACTTTCTTGTTATGATTAAATTTTCATCTAGAATCAATATTCACATTCTTTTTCAAATTCTATTCTTTTTTTCTTCATTTATTTTGTATTTATCAAGAAAAACAGTAAAATGAATTTGAAATGCTGATAAGTTAACAATAAGTATAAAGAAGATAAAAATCATAAGCATGACTTATCAAGGGTGATAATGCAAATAAGATTGCTACACATATATTTACTTTGTGTTCAGCTTTCCTTCTGATTTTTTTTTTCCATACCTGTATATCCTTATTCAAGTCCCTTCCCCCTCCCGCCGCATCAGGTCATTTTTTTCTTCTCCACAACTCCCTATCCCCTCTCTGGGCAGGCTGCAGACAGTCCTTTGGTCCCACTGACCCAATAATGCTTGGATCTGTCTCCACTCCTGGCAAATCCAGTTTTGTCGCCCCTCCCTCAAGAGTGAGTCAGGTGTTCCTATACCAAATTCTATTCTAAGATGATGTCTAAATTTTCTATTGCCCTTTCTTCCTTCTGTAAATAATATTTTCTCTGATAAGTCATTTTAATGTAATATCTTTTTAAAAGTATTTTTTGGTTTTAAATTTTAATTTTCAGTTTGACTGAATCTTACACATGTATTCTCTACTGGGAGATTTTTTTTCACAGTGTTTTTTAAAGTTGTGCCTATGATATTATAGCAAACATGAAAGAATTCCTTTAGAGATTCTCATATTTAATATATTTATAGTCATGGCATTTTGAGATTTCAAGTAAATGTTGGAAAATATCATGATATTATTGTGTCATCTGCCACAGTCTATTCCCAATTTTATTAAAAATTTTGACCATCAATTCAATTATAATATTTTATTTTTGCACACATTTGATCAATCATGAAAATTATTCCCCAATACCTTAGTCCTCAGTTTTCAAGGCAGTGATCCAGGATTTTCTTTCTTCCTTTCTTCCTTATTTCCTTTCTTCCTTTCTTTCTTTTTTTCATCTAAGTCCCCTGAATTTTATACAATGTGGAAGGCAGTTAATTGTCCTAAGTGTTTATTGTTCATGGTGTTCAAATTTTCTTTGAAATTTTTAATTTTTCAGACACTGAAATTTCATTTTCTAGATCATTTCCACGTTCATAGGCTCAAGCACAAGGTTACTGGAAATATTCACTTTATTATTTTATTATAGCCACATTCACCTGATTGCTAATATGATATAATTGTTCTTTGTACACATTGAGTAAACTCATTTGGCTATGTCCTATTTAGATTTTAACAATTTAACAAATATTCAATTTTTCTAATGACAATCTTCAATTGATAAAATGTTTGCATCACTCTGGAGGTAAGACTGTATTTATATTTGTGGTAAATGATTTAGGTAAGATGCCCTAACTACAAAGAGCAATGCCATTTCTGGATAGCTGGATCTAGGTATTACAGAACATCAGCTTGTGGAAACCACAACTTGCAACCCAGTAAGAACCATTTCTCCATGACATCTGATACACTTTTTGCCTTGAGGTTCACTCCTTGCATTTCTAATTTAGTTTCCTTCAGTGTGCCCTAAGATATGTAAGCCAACTAAACTTTCCCACCAATTTGCTTTAATAATAGTTTTTATTATGAGAATAAAAAGCAAACTAAGATAAAAATTAGTACCAGAATATGAACTAATGCTACAACAAACATGGTTGTGATGTTTTTGGGAAGACTGGGTAAAGACATTATTACTTAGAGATTAATGGATGTTCTTTGGTAGGCTGGAATATAAGAATACTGAGAATACTACTTATAGTAGAAATCAGTCTTTCACAGTTTCAGAATAAAGTTTGACATTCACTGAAAGACTGTAGTTACTAAACCCTACAGTGAAATTGGTGGTGTTAAACAGGACAGAATAATTATTGTGTTAAAATTTTCAAAAATATTTTATCAGGTTTAGTATCCAGAATCTATGGTCCAGAGTGGAACAAGGCAGTGTCTCATGTTGGCAGCTCAACTAGGTAATATGTAAGAGTCTATCACATGGTGCTGTTTTCAAAAACATGATCAGATTACAAAAAGGAGCTAGAACTTCTCAATATAAGATTCCTGAATACTATTAGTGAAAATTTAGCTTTATATACAGTGAAAAATGCAGAATTAAAGGGATTATGGAGACAAACTGAGATTTGGTACCCTGAAGGTGGCCTCAGCATCATTGCAATGAAAACTCAAAGAGACATCAGTTTGACACCATGTGTCCAAGTCAAAGTTCCTTAAAATCCAGGAGAAACTATTGGTGTAGTTATATTCTGTGGAGACAGTATACTGGAAATATCATCTTTGTTGCATGACCAACAAACAAAACCACGAGCTGTGAAGTAGAACTCCAATGAGCCTATGAAATAAACGGTGTGTATTTTTAATGGCAGAACCTAATAGGGCTGCTTCTCAAAATACTTGGATTTCAGATGGTAATAATTGAATGCCAGATACAGGACACTGAGCTGAAGGATATCACATACCCTATTTGATATTTGCTTTATTCTAGGTTCAGTATGACCCAGATATTTTGTTTTGGAATAAGAAGTATTTATTTTACTTTTAATATCACAAAAGCCTATAGTTAAGGGTCACAACATTTAAGACAGATATTTTTAGGGAGATTTTGGATATTTTAAAGAGACTAAACTTTTTGTATATGAACATTATTTATTTATTTGTTCTTTTTAATTATGAATAAAATCATATTTTTTATCCATATATCCCCTTGTTCAAACTCCTTTTCCCCTCCCGACCCTTGCAGTGACTCTCTCTTCTGCCTATTTCCTTATTACCTCCCCAACAAGGATAGGAGGTCCCAAGGTCCCAAGATGACTTAGTTCAGCATCCACTCAAGGCAGATCTACTTTCCTCATTCCAGCCTCAAGACTGGGTCAAGTGCTCCTCTGGAGAGAATGGGCTTCAAGGTGCCGGTCCAAGTTGTTTCAGATCCCAAGTTGTTAAGTGGTTGTGGTTTGCAGTTTGGGACTGCTTTGCTTTTGAGTACATCCCCTGATTATCATTCTGGGTTTGTGATACCTAGCTCAGGAGGGTATTCTCCAAATCCATCTATTGCCTGCAAATTTTAGGATATCATTTTTTTTTTCTTACTGCTGAGTAGTACTCCATTGTGTAGATGTACCACAGTTTGTTAATCCATTCTTCAGTTGAGGGGCATCTAGGTTGTTTCCAGGTTCTTGCTATTACAAATAATGCTGCTATGAACATAGTTAAACTAATGCCTTTGGAGTGTGAATCTGCATCTTTAGGGTACATTCCAAATAGTGGTATTCCAGGACCCTTGGAGAGATTGATTCCCAATTTTCTGAGAAGCCTCATACTGCATTCCAGAGTGGCTGAACAAGCTTACAGTCCTACCAACAATGGAGGAGTGTTCCCATTGCTCTGCAACCTCTACAGCATAGGCTGTCATCTGTATCTTTTATCTTAGCCAATCTGACAGGTGGCAGGTGGTACCTCAAAGTTGCTGTGATTTGCGTTTCTCTGATGGCTAAAGATATTGAACACATTTTTAGGCCCCATTCAGCCATTTGTAATTCTTTTGCTGAGAATTCCCTTTTTAGTTCTGAACCCCATTTTTTGGAAGGCAGCTATGCTCACCACTATACCATCAATGCAACACTGAACCCCATTTTTTGATTGTGTTATTCAAGGTTTGGGACTCTAGTTTCTTGAGTTCTCTATATATTTTAGAGATCAATCCTCTGTCACCTATAGGATTGCTGTAAATTTTTTTCCCGTTCTGTATGACCTCTTCTTGATTATGGATTATTGGAAGAGGGCCCAGTTTCCTAGAAGCAGTGTCAAATTTAGAAAGGTTATTCTAGAGAGCATACCAAAAGCAGCCTAAGCAACCCTTGGAGAACAAATCTATTGTCACCATTCCTCCATGGCCTTTGCTTCAGATTCCTGCTTTGAGTTCCTACTGTGACTTCCATCACCTGACTATGACATGGAATATGTGGTACTCAATCAAAATAAACATTTTACTTCTTATTTCTCTTGTGGTCATGGGACTTATCACAGCAATAGAAATCGGGGTGATATATCTCCTCATTCAGTATAAAGCTAGTTATGATTCATTTTCCAAAAGTGGGGTATTCTGCCCTTACTTAACAGCAAACTATGCTATTTTCTGAAGTCAACCTGGAAATAATCATAAATAGAGGATACTTCATCAATGAAAGTAAGCAGCTCCTAATGAGACAATTTTTAGTAATTCAATGCATGGTAGAAATTTTATTAAATTTTATTAGAATAATAAGTTGCCCAATACCATGTTATTAAATATGTGATGTGTTATCTAATTTTGCTCATAGACTTCTGTACTATTAAAAATTTGTTCTTATATAGTCTGCAATATTAAATACATTTCATATTTTAAAACAAGTTTAGGTATCATTGTACTAGAAGCAAAATTCTACATAGTCATCTTTAAAATAGCTTTACATGAAACACACGGCATTTTATAGTAATATCATGCCCATCATTGTTTGGAGGCAGTTACTGCAATGTCCCTCATACTGTGAGAGTAATAGGACATCTTAAATATTATTGAACTGGACAGATTTGATCTGTATAATCTCATTGCATAATGACTCTCTGGAAAAGCATAATAGCTAATTGCTGCCTCAAGTTCCATTTTAGTTTAGATCTGAACAAAAACGATATTTTAATAAAGCAAGGAAAAATGTTATTTGAATATGCCATAAGCTATTATTATTCAGTATACTATTAAGTTATTGCACAAAAGAAAAATAATTTAGTCATAACAGTTTATAACATTGTGATTTGAAGCTTGCCCCTCTCCACCATAAACTCCTCCTCTGTTTTTATTGAGAGGAAGTCATTCTTCCTATGGATATCAATGAAACATAGTATATCAAGTTAAGGCTGAATGAAGCCTAATATGAGATTAAGGGTTCCAAAAACTGCCAAAAGGGTCAGAGATAGTCTCTGCTCCTATTGCTAGGGGTTACATAGAAAGACTAAGCTACATAACTGTAGCATATAGGTAGAGGGTCTAGGTAAGTATCATGCAGGATCCTTGGTTTTTGGTTCAGTCTATGAATACATATAAGTCCAGAATTGTTGATTCTGTGAGATATCTAATGTTGGCCTTTACTCCTTTGCTTCCTACAATCCTTTCTCTACCTCTTTGGCAGAATTTCCCAAAATGTGCATAATGTTTGACTGTGGCTCTTTGCATCTGTTTTCATCAGTTGGTGGATAAATTCTTTTTGAAGACAAATGAGCATAAATATTTTAAATATATAATTTTCATGGCCATTGGATATTACATTCCAAATATTATCAAATGTTCCACTAAACAAAGACAATTACTGTATTGATATTACAATACTGCTAAAATTAAGTCTGTTTCAAAAATCTTTGAGATTTAGCACACATGGCATATAAAATCTAATCTGTGCCTGACAGTACTGTCATAGTGATATGTCAAAATAAATTAAGTTTTAACTAGAATACTACAAAAATGGAATTAATACAGAACACTGGAGGGTTTTATTTATTTTTTTATAATTCCATTATCATTAAATGATTCATAGTTGAGAAATTTTACCTTAGAAACACATTAGGAAATAATTCCTGAGCTGACAAAATCTACAATGTTTTCTCATACTGAATGTTGTAAAAAGAATTGTGATACATAAGTAGATTCAGATAATGTCATGTTAAAAATCTAGAGAATTGGACCTATAATATCTTCATTATGGAACAAAACAATCAGATGTTTTGTAATTTATTATTTGTATTCATACTTTAGTTGCATTTTATCCAATATATTTTTACTTATTCATTATATAATTATTCCAATAATATTATACATCCAAACAAACATCATAATTTTCAAACAATATTGACAACTTAATGATAATTTTTGCTATAGTGCAATTTTTAATATAGATGTAATTCAATTGACTTTCATAGGAATAGTCAAAATTTGATAATTCTGTGTATAAATTTTTATAATTAAACCAAACTAAATAGAAACAGCTGCCTCCCTGTCAAATAAAATTCTTTATTGTTTTTAGTTAATTTTTTCTTAGCTTTAGCACTGACATGACACCATGTTACTAATCATTCACAGCAAGAATAGATGTATGAATGGTGTAATAGGACATGGACTATTGCCTTCTGAACAATTAGCTTGTGTATATTGTCAGCACAACTGCAGTTAGCTTTTAATGTTTCAGTAAGATAACAATTCAATTAATATCTGAACACTCATATTCGATGTGTGTGAAACTTCAAATGTCCTTGAAAATACCTACTCAGTGTAAACTTACTGGGTGTTTTATTGTATTTTTTTCTAACTAAGTTCTTTAAGATTTATCATGAAAGAGTGTGAGTCAGCAATCAGCAAAATTCAGAAAAGGTCACTAGAAATCAAATCTTACTTATCAACTTTTTTAAAAAAAAGTCTGCTAGAGAAGTGCATCTAATTTTGCTTAAACATTGCTCAATAAAGCTATGTTTGCTAGATTAATACCTTGCTGAATTGTGTCATATTAGTCATTTACCCAGAGTTACCAAGAATGTGTCACTGCTTCATGTAGTAAATAAAGAAAAGCACTTCTCCTTCCAATTGTTTAATGGAGACACAGGCCACATTTGAATCCTCTACTACATTCTGCCTGGCCTTTTTTGTTACTCTGGTGTACGAGGCTGGATCTGCCTGACTGAAAAGTCTATCTTATTCATGCGTTTGTTTCTGTGTCTCTGTGTGTCCATCTCAGTGTTTTTCTCTCACATGAACTTTGTGTGTGTGTGTGTGTGTGTGTGTGTGTGTGTGTGTGTGTGTGTGTGTGTGGTGTTTGTATGTATTTAATTAGTGAAGCAGCATAGCCTTAAGAAAGAGCTGTAATTTGTTTTACTAAATAAGACAGAAGAGATGATATGAAAGGGATCAGAATGTTTTACAGAAATCTTGAGCATTTTTCACAGTACTAAGTCACTTACTTAAACTGATCCCATCAAACATCATTGTTTATCAGTCAATGTTAACAAATGTTTGTTTTCAGACTTTAGGGTAGATTTTAAGAAGTTGCTTACACCATCTATATCTGCTGCTTTTATCAAATGATACACATTTATTTCCTGGGTCAAGGATATGTAAGTGTATATATAAAAAGTTTTCAGATATATGATAGCTTATATTGTAAAAGTTGGTTATGTGGGAAACAAAGATATATAAAGCTGTTTGTCACATTGTTCTCATCATGGCATAAACTCATAAATAGAATACAGAGTAGGCAAGCAACTTTAAGTTTTAAATGACTTCAAGGTACATTATTAACTTGGGCATTATTAATTTTGCTCAACAAAAGCAGTATTCTTTAGAATGCAAGAGATTTTTTTAGAGAACATCACCACCATTTACCCAGTATATGCAGATAATAGAAAATACTATGGATAAAAATGAAATCTAATATACACATTAATTAGGAGGCATAATATGTTAAAGAAAATCTTAAAAGTAATTTTATTCAAAGGAACACAAAAATTGTGATGTTGACACAGAATTTTTTTTCTGGCAAAAGGAGTCTAAATGAACAAATTTATGATTTCAATTTCTACATGGTACTGTGGTGAATGTAATTTCTTGATCTACAAATAAATATGTAGAAAGTATTGAAATAAATTCTAACAAGAAATCAATTTTAATAAATCAGAAAACTTGTCAAGTGGCTTTAGGAACAAAAGCATTACCATTAAAAAGTGGTCACTAAGTATGGAGAGTATATAGAACATTGAGTGCTTAGCACTAGTCTTTTGTATAGCAAACAGCTTTGGAAATCAGAGATGAAATATATCTAAGGGACAAAATATGAATATTCTTATTGTTCATAATTTTAGACATAATGTATTTATTTGTGAAAAAGTTTAGAATTGCCCCACTTACTTTTGTGATCCACAATTTCCTTATTTGTATTTGGTTTTTTGACACAAACACCATTTTCAAATCCAACATTTTTCTATACCCCTTTTTTCAAATCAGTGGTTATGGTGAGCAAGTTTATAGATGGAAAAAAAAAAACAACCAAACAAACAAAAACTTTAAGTGTTATAACCTGTGAGTAGGGGTTAAGAGTTGGCTCAGTACCTAAGGGTGCTATCTTTCTAAGAACTATATAATTTATAATATCATAATTGATAATGTTCCATAACTCCATTATCAGGAAATGTTTATGTTTTTCTGGATTCCATGAGGAATGATTCTATGTGGTACACAGATAAACATGCAGAAAAATTTTCATATATACTATGAGCAAATATATTTATATTATGAGCAATATATATATATATATATATATATATATATATATATATATATATATATATATGAACATGTATGTTTTAGTAAGTTTATGGCCTGGACTTGACAGCCTAGCCTTATGGCCCAGACCCACAGTTCTACAGCCCCACAGAAACACACAGATGCTTATATTAATTTTACTCCTACTGATCTAAAGCCCATACATCCCAGGAATATAACTTGCTAACTTTTTAGTCTTAAACTAACCCATCTTTCTTATCTTGTTCAGTCATGTGGTTTGGTACATTTTTTCAGCACCATTTCAACTTCTTTCCTCTGGGTGTCCTGGCATCTCTTCTCATCTAATTTCACTGTCAATTTTCTTCCATCTCTGGTCTGTTCTTACTGTTCCCAGAATTTTCTAAGTCTGGTAGCCCCACCTATACTTCCAGTCTGCCTTTGGCCAGTCAGCATTTTTATTAAACCCGTAGTATGTAATACAGTTATTTACAATGCAAAAACATAATTCCACTACACACACACACACAAATACACAAGCATCCATATATGTATGTATGTGTATATATATAATACACACACACACACACACGCACACACACACACATATGGAGAGAGAGAAAAAGTGACTTTTTGGCCTGTGTCAGGTGCTGTAGAAGTAGTCAGAGAAATTGAGATTCAGGTACAAGGAGTGCTAAGTCACATAGACTTGTTCCAAAGAAGAAACATGTAAAGGTGAGCTATGGGCCATGGACCACAGGATATGTGGCAGGACAGATAAATGAAATTGAATTGAATTAAAATGAAATAGCTAACTATCAATGAGCCTGAGACATAGGCCAAACAGGATGAAATTAATATAAGCCTCTGAGTCAATTTTTTGGGCAGGGGAGAAAGCCACTGCCATGCAGGCAATTTAGACCTCTGGCCCCCAACAAGGACAGAAACCTCATTCAACATCCCCTCTTCATCAACTTGCTATTTTGGTTCCATGAAACTTTCAGAATGAGAAAACAAACAGCAAAAATCAATTGATGGTAAATATAATTGGCTAAGCCAATCTACCAGTTTTATATCTGTTGATTCAGCTCAGCTGCAAAAAAACCTATTTTAAAGTAAAAGTTGTAAAAATTAACAGACATTTTTCAATGACTATATTTTTATAAACAATATTTTTAAGTAAGGATTATAGAACTTTCATGTCTTCTCAGTTACTGTGAATAATATACATAACTTTATATACACGGAGAGAATGAGGATGGAGCTTAGAACAGTGTTCATTTTTATACTTTCTATACCCACCATTTCTCTCTTACGCTTTCTGCCTTCCAGTCTTTTTTAAGCTTCTCCCTAACTCAACTGCCATCTGTTCCTGAAGGAGGAGTCAGTTTCTTCTGGCATATCAAGTAGAGATAGGACCAAGTTCCTCCTGCCAGTATCAAGGCTGAGTAAGGTATTCCGCCATAGGGAATGGACTCTGAGAAGTCAGTTATTCACCAGGAATAAAATCTGATCCTACTGCAAGAGGTTCTACAAACTGCCAGTGGCATTTGACTGCCATCTACATTTTAAGGATTTCATTCTTTTCCATGAAGGTTTCTCAGTTGTAATTTCAGAATCAGTAAGCTTCCCATAGCTCAGGTTATTGGTCTCTGTAAGTTTCATCATCATCATTCTGATCATTTTGCTTATATCCCTCTCTTCAGCTGGACTGTGAGTTCAACCTAGAGCTTATCTAGGCATCTTTGCGTCTGCCACATCAGTTTTGAGATGAAGATACTATAATGGAATTTAGGGTGGTCATTAATTTATGGTCATAAACAATAAAGAAAGAATTGTTTAAGTACCATATCCACTATTGCCTGGAGTCCCAGCCAGAGTCATCTTGAGGGTTCTTGGGTGTTTCCTTAGCACTAGGTTTTTCTTTAACCTGACAATGGCTTCCTCTATCAAGATATCTATGTCTTTGTGCTCCTTTGGATGTGTGATGTTAATGTTTCTATCTGAAGCACTATATATAAAATAAAATACATATAATAATATGTGTTTGATATTTGAAAATAATGTGTTTTGGAGGAATGAGATTTTTATCCTTGTGACTCCAGAAATTATCTGTAAACAGTAAGAAATGATTTTTTGTATGTAAATGCAGTGTCCACAAAGAATATTATATTATAATGCAGAGAATGCAGTAGTAATTTGCTCTGTTTAACATACTATATAATAATGGTGAATAGATACTTAAGGAAATTAGAAATAAGAACTATGAGATAAATTCAAAAATACAACTACCTATTTGCAAATCCTAGGTTCTTTTATTTATAAATTTTCATGAGCACTTTTCTTTTATAGACTCCTAATTTATTAAAAATAGATGTTTTTACTACAATACGTTCTGAACTCCATTACAACTACTTCATTTCTCTGAGGTTTCTTACATCTTCTTTCCTATTCAAATCCATAAAATTGGTCTTTCTTTAGGAAAAATTAGGCACAAGAAGAAGAAGAAGAAGAAGAAGAAGAAGAAGAAGAAGAAGAAGAAGAAGAAGAAGAAAACAAATTAAGCAAGTCAAAACAAAAACAGCAAATTGCAATAAGAAAAAAAAAACAGAAAAAAGACCCAATAAAAAAGCATAAGATATACATGTAGACACAGAAATACAAATGTACACACACATGCAAATCTCCTAAAGACACAAAACTAGAAGACAGAAGGTATACAAAAAAAAGACTAATCTCTAAGTATGCTCTCTCTAGTTTATATGTTGAGATTCTGCTGTTGATCATGAAGCCTGGCTTACAAACAATATGTATTTCTAGTGGGAATCCATTAATGCCTTTACTTACCCATTTCCTTGCATAGCACTATCTAAAGCTTAGAAAATTAGCAGTAAGAAAAATGCTTCATTTAGATTCATGCAAATGTTTTGTTTTTCTATTTTGCATCTATTCCACATTTGTAGTATCATCAATAAGATGTTATCATCTAACTTTGTAGTTTATTAAAACATCTATTGTGTATAGAACTATTATTTTCTAGACTTATAGGCTGTTAGACTTCCAATTAACTAGTCAAAAGCTTTCAGAGTGATATTTTAGTAATACTTTTGTTCTTATTAACCAATTCTTGCTCTTTCTTTCATCTCATTTCTTCATCATACTTCCTGTTTGAACCTGTCCTCCACAGATATTTATTCATTCAACCAGATGTATATGTATTCTACTGCCCACCATTCAGAGATCTCTCTTCCTTATTTCCTACAACTGTTATTGTTTTATTGGGCTTTACTTATTTTATTCATGTGATCTCTCTATTTATTCAAGTATGTTTTTATTTTTTTCTTCTTTATTTTGTATTTAACAAAAAAAACAGTAAAATGAATTTAAAATGAAGAAAAGTTAACAATAACTATTTTTAATAGATTTTTAATTCTTTGGTAACTTTGGATATTTAAAGCACAGTAACTGAGGTAAATTAACAAATGGCTTGGCTTCACATATAGGTGATATAAATACAAACCACCATTTTTATATACTTGATGGTTCATGAGTTCTCAGGTCTTTCTTGTGTCCACTCATCAGTTCTAGGCTTACCAACCTTGTGACAATGGCTGTTTTGTAACATTGTTATTGGGAGCTTACACTTGGGTCCTCTTGTTTTTACAGCTAGAAGTTCTTAAACCATAATTTATCTACTTACTCTAATTATCCTATAATGCACTCTCATTTTTCACTGTAATAATCTTCTGATGTGATTATTATTAATGGCTTTATAAATGTGGCTCTCTTTTTAATAGTAACCTACTTGTCAATATACATTATAATTAGTCACCAACACATTCTTTTAAGAAAATATATTTCTGGCTAGAAATAGTGACACACAACTTTAATTTCAGTGATCTACAAAAGAGACAGATAAGTAAAAAGTCAGTTTGGGCTTTATATAGTGTTTCAGGCCATCTAAAACTATATAGTATGATGCTGTGTGTATATATAGATATGTGCTTATGTGTGTTCCTAAGAAAGAGATTTTCATGTCATTTCAACCCAACTATAATGGCAGTACATCACACACTTAAAATTGCTTTGGCAGAAGTGGGTAATGTTCTGATGTGTTTAAAACATTTTTTTCTAAAAATAAAATCTATTTAATTGACATTAAAACATGCAGTCTTCTGAGAATGAGATAAAGCTTAAAAAGAGAATACTATTAGCTGTAGAAAAGTGAAAACATAAAACAGTCTTGTTGACTAACATAATAAATATCTTAGGTTCACAATGTTCAGTAAATTCTTATATTTTAGCATTCAAAATGAAAACTTGGAATTAATTTAAAATTCCCATGGAAGAAATATATGAGAAGAATTTGCAGAAATAAAAGCAACATAAACATCTGTCCTGCCAATATGACATTAAGAAATTCCTCATTATTCTGGAAGCTAAGATCTAATTTTTCTGTTTCAAGTGTTGTAAGGCATGCCACATCTTTCTTTTTCCATTGCACATGAAGGAATTAACCCTTGTTCAGGAGCATATTTGAATTTATTTGGAAGTTGATCTTCACACAGCCCTAGAGTAAAATGGTATGGTACTTTTCACTTGTTTTTTATGCAGAGCCAGGAGATGCAGTCACCGAAAACACCTACTTTAATGTTGTTTTTGATTCAAGTTTTCTTTTTTTTTTAATTTTTTTTCTTCATTATTTTGTATTTATCAAAAAAACAGTAAAAAGAATTTTTAAAAAAAATGCTGAAGAGTTAACAATAACTATACAGAGGATAATAATCATAAGCATGGCTTATCAAGGGTGGAAATTCAAATAAGATTACTACACATATATTTTCTTTGTGTTCAGCTTTCCCTCTGAATTTTTTTTTCCATCCCTGTATATCCTTATTGAAGGTCT
>PVIH01025696.1:0-20173 GCA_004025045.1 Sigmodon hispidus | reverse complement strand
CCGAGCTGCTGGAGGATTGGGAAGATTCGGTCAGCATCGGCAGGAAGCGAGAGTGGTTCAAGATCGAAGATGCCATCAAGGTCCTCCAGTGCCACAAGCCCGTGCATGCCGAGTACCTGGAGAAACTGAAGCTGGGCGGCTCCCCGAGTAATGGAAACTCGGCCGCCCCGTCCCCACCGCCGGAGAGCGAGCCCTAGTACGTATCGCTCCCGCTTGCCCGCTTGCTAGCTGGCTTGCTCACCCGCCTGCCCGCCTGCCGGGACTCCTGCCTGTGGCCTCCCTGCACTTGCCTCCTGCCTACCAGGAGAGCACCTCTCCTGCCCTGTGCGCCCTGTGCATGGGCAGGAGGGAGGCTTCTTTTGTTTCCTTGGCAGGCAGACCTCTGAATCACGCTTGCAAACTGTTTAGGTTGCCAGGCGCTCTTTGCAGACTATTTGCACGTTTTTTTCAGATGCTTTTCTAATCGCTTCTTGGCGACACTGTAAAAATCTTGCGGTCTGCCAGAGCTGCATGGGATTTCGTGAAAGGTGCCTTAACTGCTTGCCCTGCTCTTTATGGACGGTGTGCGCATGTGTGTGCGTGCCTGTCTGCCCTGTGATGTTTTTGTTTGGGTGGTGTTTTTTTTTTTCTTTAAACACCCTTTACTTCTGTTTGTGCGTGAGTGTGTGTGCGCGCTTTTGAGCTTTTGATGTGAGGCTTGTGGTTTGTTTCTTAGTGGAGGCCTTTAGGGTCCTACCAGCTGGCGGGGAAGAGAGGTATAAGGGGTATGTTTTTATGTTTTTAATTCTTGTTTTTTTCATTCACAGCCTGGTTCATGGCAGTGAGCTATTCTTGGTAGACGTTGACTCAGTCGATTTGTTTGAAATTAAAATAAGAAAAAGAAAAATTGGAGACTTTACACCTTTCTTTTCTAAATACAGTACTTTTAGCACCCAAAATGTCATCTAATATGCCCAGGACAGGAACTTCTTGTGTTGTCATATGATAAACATTTTTAATTTTCAAGAAAATTTGCAGCTGATGATTCTTTCACTACTGGACATTTTAAATCAGTAGTCAGAAATCAATTGTAGGTTTTCTTGAAAAATCAAAGTGGTTATGTCCATTTCCTATGTAATTTTCAAGGAGTTACCCCAATAGACCAGATGTTTCTAGAGACTTGCTAATAAGATACTTTTTAAAAAATCAGGATAATTCTATTTATATAATAGTTTTAGTCCACTCATCCAGCAGCTTCCAATCCCCAGCACCTTTATAAAAAGTGTGCTTTTCTCAGTATACATTTGTTTTGAAAGAATGTAATCTATACTTAAATTTAGTGTCTTCCCAGTTTAAATTCCCTACCCCTCTGTAACCACAGGAATGGAATCTTGTATGGTGATTACATATTTGCAATCACTCAGACCATTTTTATTATGTATATTCTTGCTGCTCAGCTGTTAACATAGTTTTCAAACTATGAAGACATGTGAACCACCAAGGAAAGATTTCATTTCTTACAATAAGACTTTGGTTGCTGGGTTATTGCTGTTCTTACCTTGACACTTGTTGGAAATAAGGAGCCGACTCTAAAGTCTGTCATTCTCTCTTCAGGAACTCTTCTCAGGCACCCTGCCTTGTCTAAGTATCTATAAAGCATTTTAAAAGATAGTAGTAAGACTGGAAAGACCATTCCATATTTAACATGAGCATTTTAAGAAACATCTTAGATGGGAACAGTGTATACTTGGGGAAATAATAACCATGTAAAAGAACTAAAATCACAGGAGTTAGAGATATTTACGTTTTACTAACTTACTTTGAAAAAATTTCATAGACTATATTTTGATCATACTCCAAGCCCTCCAAGTTGCTCCTCACCTCCCCCTAACCCACACTCACACTCTGTGTTCTTTTTTGCTTCCCCAAAAGAAAAACCACAAAAAGGCAAACATCAAATCATAGCAAAACAAAAGCACACAAAACCTGGGGTCTGTTTTGTGTTAGTCATCTAATCCTGAACATGAGGCCTAAGCTGGAATTGGATAAAGCTAGTGAGTGTCACTGCACTAGAGACAACTGATTTTCAGTCTTCCAGCAAGTATCAATTTCAAACAGCTTATTGCTTAGGGGTGGGGCTTTGTGCCCACTTCTCCATGCTGGGATTTTGTCTGGTGTGAATTTGTACAGGCCTTGTACATGCTGTCACAGGCTCTGAGAGCTCATAACTACTTCCGTCCTGGTGTGTGTGTGTGTGTGTGTGTGTGTGTGTGTGTGTCTGTGTGTCTGTGTGTCTGTGTGTGTGTGTGTGTGTAAGATGCTGGTTCTTGGCTGTCAGACACTCCCTTAGAACTCTCACCTTCTTTCCATTGCCTCCTCTTCTCCATAGATCCCAGGCCTTGAGAAGGGGTGTTTGATAAAGACATCCCATTTCTTGCTCTCAAATTACATTTTTAAAACATAATTACTGCTAAAACTTTAATGGGGCATCATCTTTTTAAGTTTTCATTAGTGGGCAAATCAATGTGTAAATCAATTTGTATTTCATGAACACATGAAGAATATCAGTATGCAGCTTCTAAAATATATACTTTCTGTTTCTAACACCAAAGCCATTATATTTGTCCTCATCATTATACTGGGCTTCTCTGTTTTAATATAAAAGATAATTTTGGTTTTGAACCCTTTGTATGCTTACTACTTATTGACTTTTTCTGTGATTTATGCTCAGAGCATCCAATGTTTTTCTCTATTTGGCTTTTGTTATTTCAAAATTACTATTGTTTTAAGCTTCTAAAAATGGGGTCCTTGCATTTTCTGAAGAACTGCAAGGAAACTGTAGTTTCCCTTTATTAAAAACTTCACTTTATAATTAAAATATAAACCCTAATATCCAAAATATACTTTGATCTCTTACCAAAGTAAAGAGCATATAACTAATTTGTAGAACTTATTCTTAATTCCAATCAAAATTACTTTGACGTGTTAAAAAGTTTCTAGTAGATTCTGTAATTTTAGCTCCATTAACCTTAAATTCTGCATTGTCATTATAGATATAATAAATATCTATGAATATTTCCTATTACAAACCTTAGAAACCCTGTCAGAAATGCAATGCAGGCTTTATTTGTACTTCCTGTTACTAGGATCAGTAATGTGTCCTCCTTTAAAATAAATGAAAAGTTAGGGTTTTGTGTATGTGTTTGTGCTGGTGAGAGTGACCATTGTGTAGCTGTGGAGGTCAGAGGACAATGTGCTGGAGTGGAGTTCTTCTCCTACCATGCAGGTTCAGGGAACAGAACTCATGTAGTCAGGGTTGGCCACAAGTACCTTTACTGACTGAGCCATCTTGTAGGCCCTTCTTAATGCATTCTCAAATTATGTATCTTATATAATCAAAAGTATATCCATAATCCATTATTAAGAATTTTTTGCCTATGAATATACTGTGAATTATTTTTCTTTTCAAGATTTTGTCAGTAGTCCCAGATTTAAACAGGTTAATAAGGATATTAATATATTATTTCTACCAGTTCAACAATTGGGCATTTTTCCAAGAGTGTTAAGTCATTTTATATAGTACTTATCATTATACTAAAATATACAACCAAATTTTACATCCACCTTTCAATTGGTAAGGGAAGAGAACTCCAACATGTAATTGTGATTTGCGGATATGAGCAGAAATTTATTTCCCATACTTTGTATAAATAGCTTTCATTTTCCATTTTCATTTGTTCAAGTGTTTTGTTGGTAACCAGAGATTTTTTTCCCAGGGCATTATGCATGCTGAGCATGTACTGAACTACTTAGCTCCACCCACAGTCCCATGATAAATGTTCTATTCTTTCAGATGTACTGAGGAAACATGTAACTATAGGTTAATGTTAATATATGTTTGTATATATTCTGGGAAAATATAATCATGTTTATACTTTAAAGAAACAAACTAAAGACAGAAAATTGACTTTATAATCCATTTGATTTAATACTCTGTATAGATTTCATTTGAGATGATTGATAAGATTTTTCATTGAATAGTATGGTTTCATTTCTTCTAAGAATGTCATACAGTATGTAGATAAAAATTTTTCCCTGAGCAGAACTTTTATCTTCGGGCTTACTATTTTCCTGGTAGCTGTCTCCTGATCCAATACTCACTGTATGTAACATAGTTGAACAGTTCTGAGAAAACAGACCTATGAGAGGTCAGGGCAGCCACATGCCATTTTTATGAGAACAGGAGGTGATTGAAACTATACAGGGACTTGAAAGTCACACTTAGTTGTAGTTTTTGCACTGTGGCTTCACCCAAGTTACCAAATCATCCTAAATCTGTCATTGTGGATGATACAAATAGATGCTGTATATGCATATCCAATGAGATGTTCTTTTTAACTTAAGAAACACACTTCTTTGTAACAGTTTATTGGACTTGATGAATATGTATATGTAGCCACCAGCCTGAATTATTCCAGTAAGTCTAGATTCTAGTCTATGAGGTAGTGCTTATTAATTTTTGCATCTTCATTTGTAATTCCCCTCTGGTATCACTGGTTTCATAATTTTTGAGGGGGGAAGAGCATACGTGTGTGTGCATGTGCACCTGAAATTCCTTCAGCTGCTGATCTAGGTTCACACTGAATTTGCTTTAGAGCCTGAGTGAGCTTTCTAAATACCAAGTGATTGATGCACCTAATATGTCATTAATAACTTTGCTGCTTGGAAGATTTTTACATAGACACCTGCAAAATGTATGTTTCTTTCTTTTTCAGATGAACAGAAACCAACGTTCAAGATTACACTGAAATAAAATCATTGGTGTGAATCCAGTATTCAGTGACATCGTCAAGTTCACCGGAGCACTTCTAAGGTTCCCAAGGAGATCTGGTTTTCCTTCTACATCTTGGAACACTCCTCCATCTATTTTCCCAACATTTTTGCTCTGGTTGTTGTACTAGTGTATGTGAGCGGACTTAATTCAGCACCTATAGCCTTTTGTTGTGCTTTTCTGATGTGTCTGCCTTCTTCATTAGACTATTACCTTTGAGAGCAACAACTATTTTTCCTTACTCTGCATATTCTGCATCCAAGACACTACTTGAAATATGGTTGGCATCACTGGAGGTCTTTGATTTAATTAATATTTTGTAATCTCTTTGTGGCAAAACATTTCCCTCCCAATCTGGTGCTAGTAGAGTATCTGCTGTCTAAGCACCATGTGTGTGGCTCATGTGTATTAGGTGTTTCATAAACATTTCAGGACAGTTGAAGATGTTTAAAGACAAGAATTAGTACTCATTTATATGTTATACCATACACTAGCTGGCAGAGTTTTAATATTATGCCATCACTTAGGGTAACATTTTATAGAATTAGTCCTTCATGTAACAAGTTTAGTGTTTTTTGTACTGTTGTTAATTTGCTTAAAGTTTTATTCAAAAATATCACTTGCTATAAGGTAATTGTAAAGACACTACAATGAAAACCTATTGTGAGTTTTTATAAAAAAAATAACTTTTAAAATAATATAAAAATAATACATTTAATTTTTTGCAATGCTCTACTTCTTAAATGTCAACTTTCCTTGCAGAAAAATGCTGGTTTTTTAATTTTAAAGATTCAATATTCTGTAATATTTGATAGTGAGCACGAAGGAAAACTGCTTTTAAAGCAGTTGTCGGAGCTTCTTATGCCATTTAGTCTGCCTAAGTGTCTCTTGCCCCTCTCACTGTTCACTTGCTTGTGGTTCTCATCCCTTTCCTAGTACACTCAACTAGCTCCTCAGTAGCACATGCTTTCTGCATGTAAATTGCAAAGGGCTGAGAGTGCGAAATTGGTGTCACTTAGAAAGGCTTCAGGGAAAAAGACTACTGTAAAAGGGGAACACAAAATGAAGAATTTAAATGAGGGAGCTTGGGTCAACTCTTTCCAGAAAAATAAGTTTATAACAAGGACAAGAAAATTTCACCAAGTTTTGCCACAGGATGTGTGATGTCAATACTCTTATTCAGCTCATTACAAGGGTTCCAAAGAGGTATTAATATGGTTGCTGTGTTTTGCTTTTTCATTATAAACAAACCATCATATTGGGAAAGGCTTGAACTCCAATTTAGTGTTAACACCCTTCCTCATGGTACCAGTGAAATGTATTGTGTTCCCATATCTTACAGACTTTGAAATAAAACCACATCTTATAATTTACTGGAGTTTCTATTTGTGATATGTATAGTGGTTTTGCTTTCTAAAGAAACGCTTATCTTTTAGAAAACTGTTCTGAAAAATTACAGATATGTTACTGTTATTTGCTTCAATACAATCAGGGTGGTATAAGTTTGTATACAGATGAAACAAGATTGGCTCTGGTTTGATAATTGTTGAAGCTGTGTGATAGATGTTTGAGAATTCATTATTCTCTATACTTTTGTATATGTTTGAAATTTTCCATAATAAAAATTGCAAAGATGTATTCCTTAGAGTTTACTAGGTAAACCACCTCTTTTTTAAAATCTTAAGTGTGGATAACTGGAAGATCTCCACTTAACATGTACAAAAGGATCTTAGTTCACCTAGTATGCAATTTGTGTGCATATGGAACAACACTCCATTTTACAAACTCCTTTTCTTAAAATGTGTATATGAGTGTTTTACGTGTGTGTGTGTGTGTGTGTGTGTGTGTGTGTGTGTGTGTCTGTGTCTGTGTCTGTGTCTGTGTCTGTGTCTGTGTCTGTGTCTGTGTCTGCATTGCATGAGGTCACCAGATCCCCTGAACTGGGTTAAGGATGTTTTTGTAAGCTGCCAATTGGGTGCTGGGAACCAGTCAAGTCCTTTACAAGAAGAGCAAGTGCTTTTAACTGCTGAGCCATCTGTCCAGTCCAACAATTTTCTTTGAAAATAACATGTTCTAATGTATCTTCATAAAATTCTGAAAATGAAAAAATGAGTAAAAAATCATGCATAATCCCTCTTTCCAGAGATAACCAAGCTTTAAAGAACAAGTTTTAGTCTTGATTCTTTGCATGTAATCATATATGTAATATGATTATATATTATACACACATATATATATATATACATATATATGTCTACCAAAATATTTAGAAAAAGTCCATAATGTTCCTGTTTTAATCAATTCCACACTGGCACACTGTTCTTCCTTAGAATGTTTTAGGCTGCTGTTAAGGACCAATATCAAATTTGTACTGCTTCTGACATGCACAAATAGAGGAAATAAAATGTAAAATTTGGGTCTGAACTCTAGATACATGTATCTAAAAATTCCTGGTGCAAGACAAAATAAGTTAATTATGGGGTGTGTGTGTGTGTGTGTGTGTGTGTGTGTGTGTGTGTGTGTGTGTGTGTTACACATGAAGCTTTGAAGCTATGGGTCTTGAAATAGCCAGTTCAGATGGCATAACAGCTACTGTTGATTATCAGCTTAGAATCATCTAGGAATTGTGTGTGGGGGGGATTTTTATTGATTGGGTTAATTTAGGTGGGAAGACATGCTTACTGTGTGTGGAAACATTCCTTGGTTGAAATGTAAACGGCCAAAGCTGAGCAATAGTAAACATTCATTCCTGCCTGGTTCTTGATTTCAGATGTCATAACCAGCAGCTTCAGGATCCTGATGCCTTGAGTTCCCCATTATGATAAGACTATACTGTACTAGACATTTGGGGGAGGGGCACCAGGACCAGATCCCAAACCATGACATAGACTTTTATTAATTTTGAATGCTTGGCCTAGCTTAGGATCTTTTTTTGCTATTTCTTTTAACTTAAATTAACCTGTTCCTCTTTACCTTTTGCCTCGGAGCTTATTGTCTTTTTTCTGTATATCTTACTTTTACTGTTTTTCTGTCTGGCTTTCTGGTGTCTTCCTGGCTTCTTGCCCCCGGGTGTGTGCCTCATTCTCTCCTCTCATTTTTTTCTCTCTCTTTGAGCCTAGATTTATCCTCTGATTTTTTTCTCTCTGCCTGCCCATCCCTGCCTATCGCCCTGCCTACCTATTGGATGTTAGACCAATCAGGTGCCTTAGGTAGGCAAGGTGAAAAAGTTGCAATGTATCTTCACATAACTAAACAAATGCAACATAAACAAAAGTAACTCACCTTTACATAGTTAAAGTAATATTCTCTAGCATAAACAAATGTAATACATCTTTTCCCACTTAAATAATATTCCACAACACTTTACCCTGAACTGTGAAGTGAAACAAAGCCTTTCACCCCTTTTGCTGGGGTATTTTATCATGGTGACAGGAAAAGAATCTAAGACAAATGGGCTATAAGAAGTAAATTAATTGCAGCAAGTTGTCCCCAAATAGGCCTCATATATATAACCCTAACCCTATATATATATATATATATATATATATATATATATATATATATATATATCCTTATCTATTTTACAGGATGTTCATTTTCTCTAGATCCTCCTCTATCTGTGGTATCATTTTGTAGCCTCTGAGCCTAGTATGCTTGCTGTTCTGAACAGTTGTTTCTAAGGGGTAAACAAGGATACCTCCTACTTTGGGCTAAGAGGAGGAAGCACTACTTTCTCTCTGCCTTTTACATCTTTAACCCAAAATGTGCCCTCGCCCTTACATCATTCCTATATAAGATACCACTCTGTGTCTCTGACTTTCTATGAGATTTTACTGACTATGGCAAAAATATTTGAAGGAAATACAATCAAAACAAAGACATAGGGAGCTTAGTGAGATGGCTCAGAAGGGAAGTTATTTACCTCCAAACATGCAGCTTTAGTTTTTCTCCCAAATCCACATGTTGGAAGAAGAGAACTTCAAGTTGTCCTCTGAGCTCTACACAGGCACCACAGCACTTGCAAACACACACACACACACACACAGAGAGAGACAGAGAGACAGAGAGACAGAGAGACAGAAAGACAGAGACTATGAATGTAATGCTTTCTTTTAAAATGAACCTATATCATAATTTACATTTAACATAGCATATGCTAGAAAGATGTCTGATTTTTTTTTTTCTACATCCAGCCCTGGACTTGTTTTCTAATATATCTGATTCCAAATGGCTTTTAAAAATCTCCAACTGAAAAAGAATGTACAGGGCCTGCATGGGCCTGCACCAGGTCCACTTTGTGTACATCATGGTTTTCAGTTTAGTGTTTTTATAGGATTCCTTAGTGTGCAAATGAGTGGGTCTCTGATTCTTGTGCCTTTCCTTGGGCTCTTTTCCTTCTGTTCATTTATCCTTCCCAACCTTGTTGTGATAGTTTTGGTTTTATCTTATATTTTATTTTGTAATTTTTTAAATTAATGAATAGATACATGCATGCATGAATAAAAGCCTACCACTAGAGTGAAGTTTAACAACTGAAATGTCACCTATACCTACTGAGAGACAGAAAGTTCATTTTCTCCATGAATTCTGATTGTAATGAAAGAGACTCAGAGCCAGATATCAGGGAAAGGCTGAAATATCAGAGAGAGGAAACACCACAGTCAAATCTCACTCAGCTACCCTCCAGCTTCCTCAGCTTTGCTCCTGGTTGCTTCTACTGCTGCTGTTTTCCTAAGCCTGGCTTAAATACCCTTCTCGCCCATCTGTATCCCATCCAGGTTAGTATGAAAGGCTGAGCTACTCTATTTGGTAGTCAGCCTTGAACTCACAGAAACACAGAAAGATCTCTGTCTCTGGAGTTATGGGATTAAAGACATAGGTCACCACTCCAGGGTTTCCCTGTTCTGGGATTAAAGAAGTGTGCCATTGAAGCCCAGCTGTTTGGCCTTGTACTCAAAGATCCAGAACTCCCTGATCTATGTCTCCCTAGTTTTTGACTGTGTGATCTCTTGATATTTCAGGTTTTATTAACTATGTAATACATCACCACAGAGTGATACTGGGTATATCAACCACTGAAGGGCAGGCCTCATGTGAACTACACAGTTTTTGTATGCTTTTATTTAGTAATAGTTTTGTGGGGTTGTTTGCTTTTCTTTTTGGGTGTGTTTTATTTTCTTCATTTTGGGGGGGCGGTTTAATTGTATTTTGCTTGTTTTTTGAGAAACAAGTTAAAGTTTGTTAAAGTTGGGAGAGGGAGAAAAATCTAGAATGATTTGGGAAGGGGAAGAATATGATCAAAATATATTCAAATTCAAAATTTTTTAAATACAAATGTTTTTATTAATTATAATAAACATGTCACTCCAATGTAAGATTTCAATAGGATAAGCTGGGCATAATGTTATAGTGAACTCAAAGTTACTTATCCTTCTAAAATGGTTAACATGGGAAACAAAAAGTCTATTCTTTGTCTAAGAAACCTATTGAGAAACTGCCTGGCCAGGTCTACACAGCAATATGAGGAAGCATGAAGTATTCTGGGAATTTGATAGAGGAGGGATCAGGACAGGACTGATTAAAAATAAAAGGTCCCCTTTGATCTACTCAGTCAAACTTAGGTTTTCATTGTTTGACACTTTTTTATTTAAAGGGTTTTCTTTTTACATATCATCCACAGTTGCCCTTTCCTCCCCTCCTCCCACTCACCCCCAGATTCACCCCTCCACTCCTCAATGAGGGTAAGGACTCCCATGGAGAGTCAACAAAGTCTGGCATATCAGGTTGAGGCAGGACCAAATCTCTTCCCCCTATATCAAGGCTGAGCAAGGTGTCCCTCCATAGGGAATGGGCTCCAAAAAGCCAGTTCATGCACTAGGGATAAATCCTGGTCCCACTTCCAGAGGCCCCACAAACTGCCCAAGCCACACAACTGTCACCCACATTCAGAGAGTCTAGTTCAGTCCCATGGATGTTTCTCAGTTGTCAGTCCAGAGTCAGTGAGTTCCCAATAGCTTGGGTCATAGGCTTTATTTCTTGGGAGCTATAAAGAAAATATGGAAAACTTCAAAAACCATTCCGAGAATGTGGGTCCATTATGTCATCATGATATCTGGTGTACATTTCAGAAATCACTATTTTTTGTTAACATGAAACAGCTTTACATATTAATGAAATATAGTGCGGTATATTGATACACAAATCCAGCATGTAATGATCAAATCAGGGCAGCTAGAATTTCTTCTTCCATATAAATTATTTTATCTTAAAAGTCAAGTATAGTTTGATAGAAAAATATCACATTAGTCAAATGCAGATAAGGAAACTGAGGCTCAACATGGTTAAGTAAAATGAGCCATTCTCAATAAGGAACACAGGTAGTACAGAGGATCAAATGTGAAGAATGCTATTGCTGTTCTACCACAAAATGAAACCTCGCTGCTTAATGAGGGAATGTGAGTTAATGGATATATTAGCTTGTTTCTCTATTTTATTATCTATATGTATCACATAACATCATGCTATATATATTCAATATATCCAATAAAATTTCGATTTAAAAGAGTAAGAATTGTCTAACATATCTTAAAGGAGTCCTTTCTCAGAAGCACTCTGCTTTCCAAGACCAAATACAAATAAATTCATGTAATTCTCACAGCTGATATGTGAAGAAAGAGCCTCTATTGAGTTTCAAATAGAAAATTAAGAGTTCTTTGTGTTTTTCTAGCAAGCTTTAGGCATATAAATAGAAAGACATTCAAATTCATCTAATGCCTCTAGCCTTGCAGTTTCAGAAAACCACTCAAAACACTGGGTCAAGAATTATGCTATCTCTAGGTATACATGGGTTGATCAAATAAAATGTGACCTCTGTCTTCACTAAGCTTTTTGTATAAAAAAGAAGAAATTCTAACATAATGGATGTTTTTTTTATGATAGTGATGAGTCATTCAGCTCTGCAGGCTCATTTCATGGCAGAGAATACTAATCCTTCTCAGGATATGCCCTGTAATTTGACACTTAAACAGGAAATAAGATTGAACCAGAAGTACCAAAATGGAGCTCCAGAGATAAGCGAAGAACATATTTGAGGTTTCGGGAACCAGACAGAATATGATCTTTTTACAAAGAGAAATTAGTTCATTATGTCTAAAATTAATGGGTACAAAAGCTGAAGGCATCAAAGCAGGTGTGGCACTGTACTTCTGTGATCCAGGTGTTCCAGAGGTGAAGACAGGAGATTAAGTTTGAAACCAACTTGAACAACAATGAGAGATGCTGTCACACTGACATTTAAGAACAGAAGGTGAGTAGACATGGATATGATAAGGATAATATAATAACAAGCTAATATAGAGATACCACCAAAGTCCAACTTGTTGAACCATGAGTTTCATGAGGGTTACTTACAAAAGCAGAAATGACTCAGAGAAACGTTGCATCACCAAAAAGTCCACCCTGAACTAGTGACAGCTCACAAAAGCAGATGCACAGCCTACATCCAGCTCAACAAGTTGAAGAGCATCTTTTCAGGTATTCTGTTGATTTACAAACCTCTTCCAGGTAAGTTGCTCATTGTCTCTTCTTCCAGGCAGCTGGTCTGTTGTCACATTCTTCTTCACAACTTTTGTTTTGTTTTTTCCTGAAAGGATGGGAGGGGCCTAGTGAATCTGGTCAGTTTCGTGGACTTCCAGAAACTATTTTAAGTTGTTTATTTTCCTGCTTAAGGGGATTCTTGAATAACAGAATATTTTAATATTGGAGAAAACTGTTACACAACAGAATAAAGATTCTGATCTCAAAATATTTACTTATATCTAAAAATCAGGAAGTTTGATTTTTAATTTTATTGTACTTGTGAGTGCTTAAAAAGTAAATGCATGTGTGTAGAAACTTACTTTTATATATCTAAAAAATAAATATATTTCTAGCCAAAAAAAGAACAGAAGGGGTCCCACCCTGCATTCTCTCCAGGAGAAACTCATATCCTAACCCAGAGCCACCGCTCAGCCAGGCCTTTGCCTTGTATAGGAGCACTTGGGAGAAGCAGCCACATACACAAGTCCTCAGTGAGTCTGGGCTAGCCAGCGCCTGGCATCATTTCTGGTGCCCAAGCTCATCCATGAGTCCCACTTATACACTTTATATGTAAATCTACCTCCAGGTCCCTTCCTCTTTGTCACCTTTCAAATTCTACCCTCAACTAGAGAGCCATGTCCCCAGTGATGCTCTTCCCTGCCTGGACCCAGCTGGGAGTTGCATTCTTGTACCTCCATGCCTTAATACTGAGTTGAAAACAACCACTTTATGATCAAAATTCAACATCGAGTATCTGAAGAAATGACATACAAACTCTTCCTACTTGATCTGAAATCAGTCAAGTTTGGGCAACAATAAATACAGCAGATTTTCAGTAACAGAGGCAAACTGCAATCTCATATCAGCACGTAAACAATACAATAAACATACATGACCAGGAACAACAACAACAAAAAAACACAAACAATATAAATGACCAGGAAATTATGCCTACCACAAAGACTACTAGTTCAACAGAAATGTTCTCCAATGTGAATTGCCTAGATCGACTCAAGACACAGATTTAATATTTCTTCTAATATATTTATTTTATTTTCTGTGTATGTGGTTTTTTTCTCAATGTAAACCTGTATATCACATACATGCTTGAAGCCTACAGACTTAAGAAAAGGATATTGTGTCCCTTAGAACTGGACCTGTGGATTGTTATGAGCTGCTGTAAGCATGTTGAGAACACAAGAACTCAAAACTAGAACATAGCTAAATGACACAGTGCCTCACTTCTGCATTGATGGCCTCTGGCAGGGGTGTGGATGAGGAAAGATTTGTTTTCTTTAAGGGTCTGGCCACAGGGAGTTTAATTATGCTCCAGTAAGTAAATGAGCAGCATGAATGGGCTGTTTTGTAGATGGGGAGATCATAAGAGTGGGCATGATTCTGAGAGGTCTGATAACTGAGTTTGATGGGGTGCATGATGTAAAAATACCAAATACCAAATATATATATATATATATATATATATATATTTAAAAAAAACAGATCCTGTGGAAGAACACTTATTTTAACCACTGGACCATTTCTCCAGCACAGGACATAGAATTTTAAAGAATGATTATAAACATAAAGAATATGAGGAGTTCAAAGAGATTAGAAACACCTGAGTGAACTTAAAGTGGGTATAAATAAACGAATGGAAATTACTGGCAACACAAACATATTGCGGAATAAAAATGATGAATGTGGAGAATGAAGAAAGCCATGAGTGAATGAATGTTGTTGATATGGATGTGGTCATGTCAAGGACCAAAAAGCCTCAGGCCCATGGGGAAATGACAAAGTCTCCCATCCCTCTGAGGCTCAGAGAGACAGTAAAGCCTTCCTTGTTTATTTGTATGTAATAACCCCACTTCGTTGTTCAGGTATACGCAATAACTCCATGTTGGTTTATATTTCCTTTACTTTTTTTGGAAGGCTCACCACCCAGCTCCCAAATGCATCACACACAAAGGCTTATTCTTAATTATAAATGCCCCAGCCTTAGCTTGGCTTGTTTCTTGACAGCTTTCTTTAACTTAAAATTATCCCATTTATCATTTGCTTCTGGTTTTTTTTTTTTTCTATTCCTGTATACCTTTCTTCATTTCTTACTCTGTGGCTTGCTGTGTACCTGGGTGGCTGGCCTCCAAAGTCCTCCCCCTTCTGTGGATTCTCCTTCCTTTTCCTCCCAGATTTCTCCCTCTATTTATTCTGTTTGCCTGCCAGCCCCACCTATCTCTCTCTCTTGCCTCGATATTGCCCATTCAGTTCTTTATTGGACCAGTTAGCTATTTCAGACAGACAAAGTAACACAGCTTCACAGAGTTAAACAAATGCAATAGAAACAAAAGTAACACACCATAAAATAACATTCTATGGGGATTGAAAGATGGCTCAGTGGTTAAGAGCACTAGCTGCTCTTCCGGAGGTCCTGAGTTCAATTCTCAGCAACCTTATAACCATCTGTAATGAGATCTGGTGCCCTCTTCTGGCCTGCAGTCAACATAGGTAAAATGCTGTGTACCTAAAATAACATCTACAATACCCCACCCCACGCCTCTTTGTTCAATTCTGTGTAAAATAAACACATTGAGTTTGGGAAGTGCATCAGTGTCTTCCTCAGAGAGCTTAGACCATTTGATCTCAGCATTTCTTCTCATCTGTCTGTCTTTTCTTTATCCTATCTGTGCCCCATTCAGGTCCATCCCTGGAACACTAGAGCCCTGCATGGCTGTGGCAAGTGATGCCTAAACAGGGTCAAGAACATGTGCTTTAGCTAAGGGTGGGAGACTCTCACTGGTCAGACAAGGGAATTGTCCTGTATAAATGAAGACATAAGGGGAAAGATGTAAAGAGGAAGGAAGTGACAAAGGTGGGTAAAAAGGATACAAGAACAAACAAAGGGGCAATTCTAACCGTTGTGTGTAACACATTGGGACAAGCAGAACCTAGAGATAGGTATTCATCTGTTAACAAGTAGACTCTGCAGATGCTTATGTTAGTAATTTAAAGCAGATTTTTGAGAAAAAATCTAGAGATTTGTAGTAATAGTTCAGTATTTTGGAAGTGACTTTGGAGATTAGTAATCATCTAGAGATAGGAAGGTATATGTCAGTATTCTGAAAGAGAGTTTGGGGCTAAGTTAAATCTAGAGGGAGGTAGTTACAGATTGATGCTTTGAGGAAGATTTTTGGAAACCTTGGAAGTGAAGTGAAGGCATCTAGTTCTTCAGTTCTGAGGCTGTGTTTCTGAGGCAAGCTCCTAATGTCCAGGCAATTTCCCAGTTTGACTACTTGGGAAGGTAATAGACAAGAAATTGAAAAATTAATACTGGGCTGAGGAGCCAGAGCATATTTTTATTTTTACTTTGGTTTAATGGCTTTTCTATTACAATCAGCAAAACAAGCAAGCAAATAAAGAACAAAACAAGTAATACAGCAGGCTGGCTGTGGCTGATGGAAAAAGCCAAAGTGACAGACTGGCTTATAGGCCCCACCACAAGTGGGACCTGTGTTGGTACACCATGGAGGCTGCAAAGCCAGCAAGTGCTATGGCAATAGTGACCTTAGTGCCTGTAGGCCTATCCATCTAGGCATGTGCTCTCTAAGTACCATGACTGCTGCCTGGGTACCAAACCTGGTTGTGGAGCACAGATGGGCTTATGTGTCTGCATAGGCAAAGGAAAAAATGGTGGCTTTAAAAACTTTGCGCCTGGTAATTGAATCCATGCAGGTAAGATCAAATCAGGGGAGAAAGCCTACTGGGCCAATGCTTTTCCATTCAGTGGTTTGGTTGCATCCTCCCACACCTTTCTGTACTAATGATTATCTCTGTCTTGGAGAGTCCCAGTAAGCTCTGTTCAACTGTTCAGGGTGGACTCCAGGCCTGTGATTTAGACAGGATAATTGGTTATTAATTGGGGCCCACATTCTGGATGTTTAGACCCACAATAATGATATTCTGCATGTGGCCCTATTACGCTAGCACATCCTAGAGAAATGAAAAGCTTATGATCAGACTGCTTCCACCTGCTAACATTGCAAAATCCTTCCCCAGTGAGCTTCAAGGCTTCAGTCTTTTAAATGTGCTGGGTACAGCAGCTATTAGGATTTTTTTTCTTATTATCCTCACAGTCGGCTGTGAATCATGGTGAACTGCCTCTGAACCAAGTGTGAAGATCCATCCTGGACCTCTAAGAAATAAGAAAGAGGGAAATATAGGGAGCTGAAAAGGGCCTGAGTTAGAAGAAGTCCTGAGCTAATGTGTGCTGTTGGTCCTCAATAACCTCAGGCTCAGAGGAATGGCAAAGCCTCTCTTGGGAGACTGGATGGGAGTTGATGAAGTGTACAGAAAATGTTCACTACAGCTTTCTTCTCGGCCCTTACATGTTTGTGTTCTGAAGACAGCTTCCCTAAAAAGATTGCTCCTGCTGAGATTAGCTAAACCTGTCATCTTGGTCCATCTGTATGAAATATTCCACCTCCTTGTTTATCTTTGTAATAATCCCAACTCCTTGTTCAGATACATGAAACAATCCTGTCTCCCTGTTCAGTTCTATATAATTCCAGAGTACTGCAGTTGCTCTGACGGCCCAGAGCATCTGATCCTAGCATTTCTGTTCATGTGTCCACCTGGCTCTTTTCTTTATTTTCTCACCATTAGAGTCAGGTTCATAACTGAAGCTGTGCATACACACAGCAGAGAAAGCTAGTTTAGGATTTTAAAAGTGAATCCAAAGGGAACTACTGAAGAAAACTCTGGCTGAAATGAAAAAGCTAGTATCCCAACTAATAATAAATTTAGGGGAAAGCTTTGCCAGTAGAATCAATCGATTAGAACAGGGAATATCAGGACTGGACAATAAAGTAGAGGAAATGGAGCAGACACTATAATACATGTTTTAAGACTAAAAATATTGAAGAACTTTGGAACAGCATAAAAGGCCAAATCTATGAAGTATAGGTACAGAGGAAGGAGCATAGATCACCAACAAGCTTGTTGTTTAATAAGAAATAAGAAGAAAATTTCCTCAATCTAAGGAAAAACATATCCAGTGCATATACAGGAAATACACAAAACACCAAATAGATGGTGCCAGAAAAGAAATTCCCCAAGTAATATAGTTAAAACACTAAATAGGCAAAATAAGGAGTTGGAAATGAAAAGCCACAGTAACATATAAAGGGAAACCCACCAGAATAACTGCTGACTTTTCAGTGAAATCTGGAAAAGTCAGAAGACCAGAATAATGCACTGCAAATTCTAAAAGATCAAAGATGCTAGTGCAAAGTACCCAGCAATCGTTGCCATAGTGAAAGGAGAAAGGGAAAAAACTTTCCATTATATGAACAAGCTAAAAGAATTCTTGCTCACTAAAGCAGTCCTTCAGAGAACATTGGAAACAATACTTTAGATTTAAGGGAAGAATAAGCATAGCCAAGAGGCTACAGAAAGAAAACAAGTGAAGCTATTACTGAAAATAAAACAGGGCTATGAACACAAATAGGAAAAAAAGCAGGAAAATGATGGTAATCGATATAAACACTTCAATAATAACTTTAAATAATAATGGCTTCAACCCCCAATCCCAAAATGCAGGTTAGATAAATGGATTAAAGAACAACATCTTTCTTTGTGTTGTTTACAGAAAACTCAGTTTATCTTTAAAGATGGGCACCTTATTAGAGTGAAACTATGGAAAATACATTCTGACAAAATTGAAGTAGGGAGCAAGATGGTGTCACTATACTAACTCTGACAAAATAAGCTTCAAATCTAACTTAATAAAAGAGCAAAAGGAGGACATTTCATTCTGACCACATCATCAAAAAGACAACATTATAGTCTCAAATATGAGCTCCAAACACTGATACAACTAATTTTATATAAAAGGATACTATTAGACTTCAGGACAGAAATTAACCCCAATTCAGTAACAACAGGTGATTTCAGCACCCCACTATCTCAAATGTACAGATCATAGGTACAGAAATATAATAAACAGAAATATATCAGAATTAAATGACATCATACATCAAATGGACCTAACTGATATCTATAGAATATTTCACCAAAACACCAAAGAATATACATTTTACTCAGTATCTCATGGAAGTGTCTCTAAAATAGAGTGTATACTAGTACACAAAAACAAATATTAATAAATTCAGAAAATTGAAATAATTCCAATTGATCTTAATGCAATAGAGCTTGAAATCAGTTGCCAAGGAATCTCTGAAAACTAGAGAAACCCATGGAGGTTAAACAAAACACTACTAAATGATGAATGGGTCAGCAAAGAAATGAAGACATACAAAATTCCTGTATATGAAGAAAAAGTGTAAACAGACTACACCAAAACTTTTAGGACATATTAAAAGCAGTCTAAAAGAGAAAATTATAGATCTGCATGCTTACATTTTTTTAAAGAAAGAACACAGATGACAACTTAATAATTCACCCCATAATGTCTGGAAAAACAAGAGAAAGTCAAAAGCAAATCCAATAGACTGGAAGAAATAATAAGATCCAGGGTACAAATTAGTGAAGTAGAAACAACAACCATAAAGCAATAGAAAGAATCAACAAATCTAAGATCTCCTTCTTTGCAAACAAACAACGCTGACAGACCCTTGGATTAATTTACTCAAAGAAAAAAGGAGAGAAGTGACAAAGGAAAACACCATGAGACACACACCAAAAAAAAAAAAAAACCTTAGCAATGATAAGGGAACACTTTAAAAACATATACTCAGATAAGCTGGAAAGCCTTTAAAAATGAATGAGTTTCCACATTTATCTATACTATAAAGGTTAAATGAAGAAAAGATCAACAACTGAAAGAGATCCATAACAAATACAGACATTGAAACAGAAAAAAACATTACAACTAAAATAAACCCAAGTGGATACACAGTAGAATTCTAGAGATCATTATGTAAGATCTACAACAATTAATTCTGAAATTACTCTTTAAAATAGAAACAGAAGGAGCACTTCCTAACTCCTTTTAGGAAGCCATCATCACTCAAATACTAAATACTCAAATACTAAATACAAAATAAAAAGGGAAAACTATGCTCAAGTTGGATTTATCCAGAGTGATCCATGCAGAGATGATAAAAGATATGTAATTCAATAAATGCAATAACTCACATATGGGCTAAAAATGTACGATCATCTCAATAGATGTAGAAAAAGACATTGAAAAAAATCTAACATGACTTCACAATAAAAGTCGTAGAGAAAATTTTGTGTGGAAGGAACATATGCCAACATCATAAAAGCAATTGGTGACAAATCCATAGCCAACTTTTTCCTCTCATATATTACAATCCTGATAACAGTCCCTCACCCCTCACATCCCCTCTTCTCCAGATCCACTCCTCCTCCTTTGTCTTCAGAAAAGGGCAGGACTCCCGGGACATCAACCAAACATGGTATGTCAAATTATAATAGAACTTGGCACATTCCTCATATTAAGGCTGGATAAGGCAACCTTGTAGGAGGAAAATGGTCTCCAAAGCAGGCAAAAGATCAGAGTCAGCCCCTGCTCCTGCTGCTAGGAGTCCCCCAAGAACATCAAGCTACATAACTATAACATAGATGCAGGT
The DNA here is from genome assembly GCA_004025045.1 of Sigmodon hispidus. NCBI lineage: Eukaryota > Metazoa > Chordata > Mammalia > Rodentia > Cricetidae > Sigmodon > Sigmodon hispidus. The sequence continues at coordinate 175 of PVIH01025696.1, read as the reverse complement.
GTCCTATGTCGGACCCACACAGGCTCTCTGACTGTCAAGTCCATCTCTATGAGCCACTATAATCCCTGCTTAGTTGATTCTGTGGACTGTTTTCTTGTGGTATGTTGACCTCTCTGGCTCCTCCACTCTCTCCTCACCCTCTTCTGCAGGATTCTCAGAGCTCTGCGTAGTGGTT
>PVIH01025695.1:0-20177 GCA_004025045.1 Sigmodon hispidus | reverse complement strand
GGGTGGCTGGGTGGCTGGGTGGCTGGGTGGCTGGGTGGCTGGGTGGCTGGGTGGCTGGCCTCTAGCATCCTCCTTTCTTTCTCCTTTCTCCGTTCTCCCTCTTCTCCTCTCAAGTCTAAATTTCTCTTGTTTATTCTCTCTGCCTGCCAGCCCCACCTGTTTCCTCTCTCCTGCCTCACTGTTGGCTGTTTAACTCTTTATTAGACCAGTCAGATTTTTAGACAAAGTAACACAGCTTTACATAGTTAAACAAATACAACATGAAAGAATGAAATATATTTTTCCATCATGAAACAAATATTCCACAGCATAAACAAATGTAGCACATCTTAAAATAACATTCTACTATAGGCCTTTAAGTTTTCTTACCCCTATCCCTACCCCTACTCCTGTCCCAGTGCTGGAGGGAAGTTCAGGGACTCAGAAAACATCAGGTCATTTCTGGTAGAGACCTCATGGCAAATGATATGTTAAAAAGTAACTCTGGGAGAGATCATACAATGAGAGAGGAAACCAGGGGATTAGCTCAAGGGCCATGCTTTATCAGGAACTAATTAGGATTTTAGAAAATTGCATTCACAATTTGTGGTTGCAACATTCCCACTGATCTTAATTAACTCTCAATGGGGCCTATCCTTAAGAGTATTTTATTTCCTCATTGAGACTCCCTTGGAGAAAACTAATGTTTCATTTGCCAAGTGGCTGTCAGTTGGAGACAGCCTCTGGGCTTAAGGGTGGGGGTGTGAGTCCACTTCTTCTTTCTGCTCTAGGACCTCATCTGGTGCAGATCTGTGCAGGTCTCTGTGCGTATGCATAGCTCTTGCTATGTTTAGAAGGCCTTGATTTCTTGGTGTCCTCCATACCCTCTGGCTCTTAGCTTTTCTTCCAAGTGTTTTGCAGACATCTCTGAGCCCTAAGGGGAGAGATTTTATGGAGACTGGGTTTTCTGAGGTCTCTCATTCTCTACATACTGTCTAGCTGTGGGTCTCTATTTCTGTCTGCTGCAGGAGAAAGTTTCTCTGATGATGGCTGAGCAAGGCACTGATCTCTCTCTTTTGGTAGCACGCAGAATAGCTTCCCATACTGAGGTCTATAGTAGTGAAGGCTCTCTGTAGGCATCAGCTCCACTTCTCAGTATTCAATGAGTTGTGTAGGTGTTTTCTTCAGCAATCCAGTCTGTCAGTTTGTGAAGAGCAACAGCCTGGGTTGTTGAGGGAACCATGGAACCCCTTTGTCCAGTAAGACATTTAGATGTAACACAATTTCATTACTGGGAGCTTCATTTAGTGACAAGAAATGTCCAGCTGGGGTTCTGTCTACCACATTTTTGGTGTGTCACCTAGATTTCCTTCCTATATGCATGTTTTAGGAAGCTTCTACTACATTAGGTTTCCATATCGCCTATCAAATGGCCCTTAATTTTAGCTGTCTCTCCCTGTATTTCCTCCTTTGTTCCCCTCCTACCTTCTCCTCATTTGATTCTCCTGTTCAAGTCCACCCATCCATCCATAACTACCTATTCTATTTCCCCTTCCTAGAGAGATTCATCTCTTCCATTAGTCCCTTACTCCATACCTACCCTCTGTGGTTCTATGAATTGTAGCTTGGTTATCATCGGCTTAACTGCTAATATCCACATATAAGCAGATATATACCATATTTGTCTTTCTGGGTCTGGGTTACCTCACTCAGGATGATTTTCTTCCTAGTTCAATTATTTACCTCTGAATTTCATGATTCCACATTGTTTTAATGGCCCAATAATAGTCTACTATGTATTTATGCCATATGTTCTTAACCTCTGAGCCATCTCTCCAGCTTGTACTATATTTTCTGTATTCATTCATCTGATGAGGGACATCTAGGCTGTTTACAATTTCTGGCTAATATGAATAGATCAGCACTAAACATAGTTGAACAAGTGTCTTTATGGTAGATAAAGAGTTCTTTTGGTATATGCACAAGTGATATAGCTGGATGTTGAGGTAGATTGATTCCTACCTTCCTGAAGAAGTGCCACACTGATTTCTGTAACACTTGATATTTTTTTTACTACTTCTTTTTTTCTTTTCTTTTTCTTTTTTAGGTTTTTCAAAACAGGGTTTCTATGTGTAGCCCTGGCCATCCTGGAACTCTCTATTCCAGGCTGGCTTTGAACTTGGAGATTCACTAGCCTCTGCCTCCTGAGTGCCACAATTGAAAGTATTCTCTACTACTGACAGTCAGAGGGTTGAATGTGGCTCTGTACTTATGGATTATTGGAAATCCTTCACTGAGAATTTGCCCACTTATAACCTTTGCTTGAATTCTCCTATTCTTTACAGAATCTCTGATATTAAAACAGCCTATTATTTGCTTTGGATGAAGTAATTTCATTTTCTTTTCTGTTTTTATGTTTTCAAATTTAAACTCTACATGCCTGTGTATACATACACAGAGACATTTTAATTTTGATGGAGTCAGATAGTTAATTTCCTTTGTGTATGAAAGTTTGTGGTTAAGACTTTCTGGATCTACAATCATTATTTCTTCTAATAACTTTGTAGTTCTGTTTCAATTTGGATTTTTTGTTTTTTTTTTTTTTTCTTTTTCCATTTGTTGAAGATGTCATCGTTATCATCATCATAATCATCACACTGTGTGAGTGCATTGTGCTAGTGCACCTGCACCACGGAACCTGTGGATCTCAGAGGACACCTTTTAGGACTTGATTCTCCCTTTCCAGTGGGTCTGGGAATTGGACTCAGGTTGCCAGGCTTGTGCAGCAAACATCTTCATCTGCTGATCCCTGTCGCCAGCCGCTGGAGTTCTGTTTTCTAGCATCCATCTTTCCTTTCTTCCTACCCTTGTTTCTGTCCCCTTTTCTTTTTCCCAATTTCAAGCCTTAGTTAAAATTATTATACATTATAGGACATATAATTAAACTTTCCCTATATGATAAAGTCACTTGTTCAATATATTTAATTCATATATGTATAGAGTATATTTGAAGACTTTTTTTAACCATTGATCAATTTTGTTACTCCAAGGTGCCACCTAGTTTAATGTCAACAACTTTTGTATTATACATCATAAAGCAAGTTAACTTTTTCTTATTTTTAGAAATATTATCTTTTTCAGTTTTATGTACATTTACCAAGTTCATAAAGTTTCATGAATGGTCATTTTTGTATATTTATAGAAGGTCTTTTAGAAAACCAGTCTTTATTAGCTAAGCAGAAAGTTGTCCATGATCCCACTCATGAACATAGACTATCTCTAGTAATTCAGTGAAGATTCATGCTTTTCCCTATGAGGATCATGGCTTTTTCCTCCAAGTATCATCCCTAATATTTTAGAGTTATTACTACTGAGTTAGAGATAAGCTATTTTCTGGTTTTATATTGTTGGTTGGTGGTAAAGATTTTGAATGGGTAGAGACAGAATGAAGACTAGTCCAAGGCATGTGTTGGGAGTCAGGCTTCCTGGGTTCAGATGTAATCTTTTCACTTAATTTTGCTACTATCAATAGGTTTCTTAGCTGTCTGTCTTAATTTTGTGATCCAAAATTAAGGATCTGCTGTATAAAGTCCTTATACTAGCAGTTAAACGTTTACATAAGCACTGAAAATAATGTATGAAAGCCCAGACACATGTTTTCATGTGTCTTCTCTGAGTAGGCAAAAGACATCCAACTTGTTGCATGTTGGCATGGCTAATAAATGCAAAGAAAGCAAAATAACCAAGTGTGCCAAACCACTGTGACAAAATACACAAACGTCCAAAGCTAGAAAGTCCTGATGCTGCCCTGGCATTAGCCCCCACTGCATGAGGGACTAAGTACTGGGTCAGTACTCACACTTTGGATTGAGTCACTATCCAGTTTCAGGTTGAGCCTCAAACCAAAGCTCTGGCTGCTTCAACATCAAAAGAAGGGCTGAGAAGTTGAGATACCCTGGGTAATGTGTCAGAATGGAAATATCATCTCCTCATTTTCTGGTTTTCATCCTGCTCCCTGTCAATAAAAGAGTTCAGCAGGAGTGTCTGCTCAAGCCTGAAATGATGAACCCTAGGGGTACAGTTTGTTTATGATGACAGTTTTATCTAGCCATTGATACCTGAGACCATGTCGGCAGCTACTCACTATATGGCAAGTTATCACACAGAAAGAGAGAGAGAGAGACAGAGAGAGATAGAAACAGACAGACAGAGAGAGACAGAGAGACAGAGAGAGTTATTCATTATATGGAAAGTTACAACTCACACATACATACAGCTACTCGGTATATGGCAAGTTATGACTGACACAGACACACACACACTATACTTGCTCTACATCAATATACACACACACATGGTGTCCCACTAAAGGAGTGAGGAAGCAAAGATTCCAAACTTCACTGTTTGAAAGCTGCTGCTAGAGAATAGCATGTTAGTTAATTCACTGGAAATTTCATCCTAGTCTTTGGATGAAAAAAAAATAGGTTTGTACTCCAGGCCTTCTACTCAACAAAAGGAATAAATAATGCCATTTGCAGAGGCACACTGAAGGTGAAGGTTGAAGACTATGGTTGGGCCATTCTTAGCATGGAATCCAGGCAGGGATGGATTGTTGGTGCAATGGTGTGGTAGGTGACGGTACTAAAGACCCAGCTTTCCACTTTCCCCGTGTCCATCCCCTTTGCCACATGGATGTACAAGGCCTCTTCCTATAAAGGAGCAGTGTACCTCCTCCCAGATTCTGAACTTTGATATAATTACTGTGGACACCAAACAATGCAGGAAGAAGTTTAAAAAAAAATTCTGACAGTGGTGGCACATGCCTTTAATCCCAGCACTTGAAAGGTAGAGGCCGGCGGATCTGAGTTCAACACAGAGAAACTCTGTCTCAAAAAACAAAAAGGAAAAAAGAAAAAATAATTTTCTAATTTTTTCCTTCTATTCTTTTTTATTGATGTATTTTAGTTAATCTTCAAACTTGCTTTCTGTTTCTATGATAAACAGCATGACCAAAAGCAACTGAGGGGGGGGAAGAAAATGTATTCTTGACTGATAGTTCCAGGTTATAGTTCATCCCTGAAGAAAGTCAGGGCAAGGACTCGAGCAGGAGCCCAGAGCAGAAAACACCAAGGAGCACTGTTTCCTGAGCCCCCTCAAAACCCATACTCATAGCTTTCTTATACAGCCATGACCACCTTCCAGGGAATGATGCTGCCCACAGTGGATGGGGCCTCCTCGATCAATTAAAAGATCAAGACATGACCTACAGGCATGACCACAGGAGGATCTGCTCTGAGCAATCCCTCAAATGAAGCTTTTCTCTCAGATGGCTCTAGGCTGTGTCAAGTTGATCCAGGCTAACCAGGATCATCAGTACATAGAATCAAGGGTTCAGCTGTGACATTTCCAACCTACACACCTTTACACTTGGTTACATACCTCCACCATTCTCTCTCATTCCCTTCGCCCCTTTGTTCCCCTTCCTCCCCTCAAATGCCTTCATGTACCTTCATATCATTTATTCATGTGTGACTGTCATAAATACCTCCATATAGAGCTCACACATGTTTATCTTTCTTTTCATCTCTCCGATATCATCTCCTGCTCTTCCTCCTCCTCCTCCTCCTCCTCCTTACTTTGGTACCCTTCTCTGCTCCAAAGAGTCTCTTAGTTTTAGGGCATGTATGTTAGAAAAACAGATTTGTACATCTGTCTTTTTCATTCTTGGAATGAAGAATGAGTGAGTGAAGACAGAGTGCTGGCAGTCATCCCAATAATCCTGGATAAATCTTACCAGACTGGCTGACACACACTCATTATCTGGGTATGTAAGAGCAAAGCACCAAGCTACTTTGTGCACAGAGTCATAAACTAAATCAGTTCTTGTGGTTATTTGTTATGTCCCATTATTATAGTCATAGGTAGTTAATACATAATGCAGGAACATGCCTGTCATAGCACTCCGGAGATAGAAAAAGGAAAGGTTTAGGTATAAACCAAACATAGATACAGCTGGCTGTAGATGAGAGTAGTATGCAGCAGCTAGCAAGATGACCCAGAGACTCATGTTAAGGAAAAAGGTGATAACTGATTACATAGAGGCATGAAGTCTTAGAACTTCTACGAACTTCATCTTTGGGGAAAGTGTAGAGAATAGCAGGTGATCATTATACTATGAAAACTAAAGGGCCACATTCAGTTTACAAGGAGACTCTTCAAGGGAGTGAGAGGCTCTAGCTTTGCAGGATGGGAAACTGGCGGTTGCCCTGACTCTCTTCTTTCATGGCCAATACAAAATACAAACTCAACGGTACAAAGAGTTGGAGAATTAGCTCAGTGCCTGTTAGATGCACTAGGATGGACTGGAATCTGGAACCATAGTCAAATATACTATCCCACCCTTAGAGCGCTTATGTCAGGGTGTTTTATCATAGCAACAGGAAACAAACTAAGATAGCTTCTTACTAATCTAATATAACCTAAAGGCACTTGTTAACTTCAAAGGACAGACATAAAAACCACAGCATTGTGGATACAGTTGGGTTCTACATTCATTGTATTGTCACTATAAAATAAATGTCTGATGGCTTAAGAGAGTGAGAGCTAATTATGGCCATGTTTGCAGAGGGCTCTGCAGATCGGTGCTTCGGTTTGTGAACTTTAGCCAGCATAGTGGCTCTAGGTAAAGGTGGGACAGGCAGTTCTCCTGACAAACAGAAAGCATGGAGAAGGCATGCTACCAACACGCTGGCTCGATGCTTCTGTTCTTCTGCAGTCCAGTCCCCGAGTCCATGGCATAGCCTCACACATATCCTGGTGGGCCTTCCTCTTTTAATTGTTTCTGAAAATGTTCTCATAAGTACAGGCAGAGTTGTGCCCAGCCAACCTTGTAAGAGATTCTTAAGGAGAGAGTGATGGCTAGTGAAGGTGTTCTTGTCACTGTCCCTGTCTCCCCACCCACCCATTGCATTTGATCCCTCAGAAGTTCCTATCCCCAAGTCAAGGAATGAGGAATTTTATATCTTTTATTATTACTGTTAGAACTTCTTAGTCGGAAAGTAATGATGTGTTGGTAGATTGCCCTTTTCTTGTTAGTTGGACATTAAATTTCTGATTATTTTGTTCTTTCAAACCAAAACATACCAATAGCTAATTGACAGCAAAGCCCAAGATGCCTGAAGAATACAGTGTAAGGAAAAGAGACTTGAGCAGTTGGTCGGAGCCCTGGAATTTTAGAGGTGATGTGCTCTTCAACACATCTTGGGGAGCTGATGGTAAGGTATCATTTGTCAAGACTCCTGACTTGAGCAGTGGTCTGCACCTGTGCAAACAGCTCACAGCCTTGCTGCTGGTTCTTCATGCCGAACTCTGATCATCAATACCTTTATTTCCCAAGAGCAAACCTGGTATACAATTACTGGTAAAGCTGAAGGCCACAAAGGCAGAATGCCTTTCTTAATTGAATCAAAAAATTCTTTTTTGATCTCTGTAGCCAGAGGCAACATATTTGATGAGTTTTGACCAGGACAAGGCTCAGAGAAATATTGCTTTTTTTTTTTTTCTTATTTGAAGCAGAAACTACCAGACAAAAATAAGTATAAAATCTTTATAATAGAACTATTTATATTTCTGGCTCAGAATATAAAAACTACTTAATAAAAACTATAATAATACTTTATAAAAAACAGTCACTGGCCTGTTACAGAGACTAGTCATGCCTTCCACTTAACCTTATTAAATGGAAATGTTAACTGCTATAAAGTTAATTTTTAAATTAAATAATATTTTTCAATATTGTAATCCAATAGATTTATACAAATTAAACTTTGTGAGTTTTTTTAATGAAATATATACTACAAAGAGCATGCAACATGATCTCATACTTGGGGCACATTTTCAAGTTTAATGTAATTGACAGTTGAACCAATTATATTCATATTAAGTTAAAGACACTTTGACAATTAACTGACTAAAATCAGAATAAACGGAAGAACATTTGATATTCTTTGAATGTCTTTGAAAAGTATAGATGGTCACTTACTTTTTTATTAAATATTTCAAACTTGATCAGGTCTGGTCTTTTAGCCTGCATGGCCTCTCTTTAGATTCAGTTAACTGATGGTGTTTTTCTAATCAATGAAGTTTGTGTAGAATGTTTTGCTTGGTTTAAAAATGTCAGAAGATCTGTAGATAATGCCCCCATTATTAAAAGAATGTATCCATTAACCTTAATAAAGGGCATGCTCCCCATACTGAGGCAGTTGCCCTTAGCCCTTGTCTAGATACTATCAGAATGCATTCCAAAAATGAAGTCATGTGAAGACATTTCTGGGAACTTAAGAGAAAACTCCAAGAAACCAAGATAAGAGTCCTGAGACCTCAGTATCTTCAAAAATATGTAATTGTTCTTGGATTATTCTTTTGTGCCTCTTTCATGGGTAGCAGATAGGAGTAAGTTTATTTCAGATAAATATCTGAAAAACAGATAACTGGCTATGTTATTTGTTTATATGCCGTTTCCACCATGTGCAGCTTGCCTGCCCCAGCCAGCAGGGTCTTCAGCGTGGACCTGAACCTGGGAATGAAACAAATGGAAGGCAGGAACACAAAAGAATGGAAGGACAGGACAAAGATCTCTGATCAAGTCCCCCGGAGCTTTATTATTTCAGCCAATATTTATACAGAATCTCTGCCATGAAGGTAGCTGGGAGGAAAGGGGTGGAATATTCAAAAGAAGGTGGCAAGTCTGTGAGGGGAAGTAACAGACAGGGTAGAATTGATATGGAAATCTATCTGTTATCAGTTGAAGGCCTGCAGAATGTTACCTGCTGGTCTCAGAGGATCAAAGGAAGCCACCTGGATTCATGGCTTAGCTTAAAACAATAAAGGTTTCTGACAAATGGCTATCTAGGGTGTAGACTGCTGGTAAATGGCTAGCTGTAGAAGCTAACTTATAAAATATGGCTAAGTTAGGTTTTGGCGACCAACACTTGCCCACCACATGAGGCCTGCCCTTGTGACTGGACATTTATTTACTGCTCTCTCAACCCTCAGAATATGAATTCTCTTGTGCTTCAAATAAAGTTGGCTATTGCATGAGACTCCAGTCCTCTGAGTTTTTAGGCTTCTTTTCCCAGGCCCTCCACCTCTAGAACAGGAACTGTCGTGCGCTACCTTGTCCCGCAAGGAACACGCAACACCGGATCCTTCTGTCTGCAGTTTATTCGGGCCTTTCAGATATCTTCTTATCTTTCACACTCACTCGCTCATTCTCTCACTCACTCAGACGAACAACCATTCTCTCACGAAGGACCCCGGGGGGGGGGGGGGGGGGGGGGGGGGGGGGGGAGGCCTGCTCTTAGCGAAATACCCTCAGGGCTTCCAATACAAGATAGCCACGTGGGCATCACTGATAGGCTCACATACGCGGAAGCAAGCCAGATCCTTGGCCTTAGCCAAATATGGACTTGTTTACCAGCGAGAGGGCTCAAGGCCAACACCATCTTAAGGTGTGGCTGTACGCAGCTCCCTACAGTTCCCCCTTTTTTAATATAAAAGCAACAGGCAAGAGTAGAGGCCTGATCTCTGTTGTGCAAAGGAACGTATACTAATGCTTCTCCAGGTGTCCTCCACCCAGACAACATCAGACCTGTCTGATACCCCTTTTTTACAGAGGCGGGAATGTGGGTATCAACCCGCATGCAATCAGACATGCTCTTCTTCGGCTCCAAACCTCGGTGGATCCAAGCCTCGGTGGATCCCAAGTGCAGTGCGCAAGCCTCGCATCCTGTGCTAGAAAAATTAACCTTTCAAGATAGCCAGCAAAACATGAGGGGACTGTCCCATCTCCAAGGCAGCAAAGGCTTGTAGAATCATGGCTGTATTACAGTGTTCAGTGAACCTAATACAGCAAATGCACCACAGGCACACTAGGAATATCAGCACCATCAGGCTCGCCAGAGCTCCCATTCTCGCCCACTCTTTCTGGTGATCCACAGTGGTGGAGAACCAGGACGCCAGTCCTTCTGCCAGGTCTGCATCCACTCTGGTAGAATTCACCAACACCATGGTCACTCTCAGCTGAGCCATCAAGTGATCAAATTCACCAATCCAATTTCCTAAAAGATAACTCGACAATTGTTTAAACAGATTTGCAGCATGAATAAAGTTCTGATATTGTACACTAGTCCCACATAATTCTGGAAATTTCCATGCACAGCCAAGCTAGGCCAGCTGCCAAAGCGTATCAATCCACTCTTGGACCAGGTCGATCCTTTGATTAATAACCATCAAGCCCCTTTTTAACTGGGCAATAAGATTCTTTTGTATGTCTAGAGCCTATACTACATTAGCCAAGACCGCATTCAAAGTCTGCGCAGTCTGCACAATATGGCTCGCGGCTCCTATGGCAGCCAATGAAATGACTGCAATTATGGCAATCACTTATCTGCACCATCAGGGCCAGCAACAGGAGCTTCTGCATCGTCTGCTTGCTCCCCGGCCTCATTTACCTTTTCCGATTGAATCTTCCTAGTCAGACGCTCCGGTACCCAAACTGGATCATTTCTATTCTGGGGGAAAATGCAAACAGACCCTCTCGCCCATACCAGAACTGGGTCTGGTCTAATTTAAGTGCCATCTGACAGATTTTTTCATTGATCCTGAGATAAGGCCACGTTGCTAAGCCCCTAGTATTTATCAGCTGCAGTAAGTGACTGAGAATCCACAGTTAAAACATTTAAAATATAAATAAATGAAGGATAAATGGTCTTTGGGCATGGCTGCATACTCTCCCTTCACAGTTTTAAGACAAACTTTAAGAGTGCAATGAGAGTTGCTTCCACAATTGTCAGACCCATAAAAATTATAAGAAATCTCAGTCTTCAGCACAAAATTTGGCAAAACTTTAATTACTTTTGGAAACTCTATAAGCAATGGCTTTTAACATCCTTAGCCTTTTCCTCAAAATGTTCAGAGGCCAAAAGTTAAGATGAAAGCAAGTATCAACAGAAACATGGACATAGACCATCCTTCCAAAGGAGGGAATATGAGTAACATCCCTCTGTCAAATATGATTAGAAGCAAAATACCCCGAGGATTCATTCTAAAATAGTTTACTGACAGAAATTCTGTACACAAAGGACACTGTTTGACTATTTGAATGGCTTGGTCCTTTGTGATCTTGAAATTAAATTTCAAAAATCCAGCATTAAGATAAAATCTTTGATGGACTTAAAATACATTAGCAAATGCATTAAACATTAAACATAACATATGTTGATTCAGTAAACTGATCAGCACAGACATTGCCTTCACTAGGAAGGTCAGAATGAACCCACAAACATCCCACATAAACTAGCTTGAGTTCTGTCCCACAAAAGCCTGTATTTTTAATGAAAGTTGACATACTTTACTCACAGGTGCAATATAACTAGCTGTTTCTGAAGGGATCTGTGCCACATATTGACTATCAGTGAACAGATTAAATAGTTTAAGAGAATATGTATTAAAGTCAGCTGTACAGCTAGAAACTATGCCACTTGAGCAGATTTGGCTGCTGTGATTTACACATCTGTAAGTGGTGAAGAGAACACAATTGCACAGCAATTTCTAGCATTCTTTAAAGGTCGTAATAACTCTGGGAAAATACATTGAATGAGTCTTTAAAAAGTCAATCAATTTTGAAGAAAGGATAGTGATTATTAAAATCACACATTTTTGAGCACATAAAATGTACATTCTGAATTAGTGGCTTGTATCCACAAATGTCACGAATATCCAGAGTCTATGCTGCTCAGAAACCTGCTTATGTGACTGGGAGCCTGGCCTTTATTCTTATGCTAAAAACCGTGGCTGCCTAGGCCTCTAGAGCCTAAGGTGGGTTAAACTGAAGGCTCCTGCTGTGGTTGAGCCTTGAAGCCTAGGGCTTGGTAGTAGTAAGACCCAAATGGAGGCTTCATTAGCATAAGGTTTAAAACTTTATACTATATGATACCAAATGTTTGTAAGTTAAACTTAAATCTTTATGGAATTACATTTAATACAGCTAGGCAATAAGACAAAACAACTTAGCAGGGCAGTATTGATAAGAGATTGTAAATAAGGAATTAAACCACATTCATGGTACAGTAGCAAAATTCTAAGGAAAAGATAAGAGACATGGTATAGCAGCTCATGCCAAAAAAAATTGAACGTGAGGTTGAAGACCCCATCCTTATATGACTTTTACTCCTTATTTCAAAAATCTTTTTCTGAGCTTTTCCCAAAGAGCCCCAGCCTTGCTATGGCTGTTACTTTCACTTTGAGCCAAAACTGCTGTTACTTTTACCTTGAGCTCAAGGTTACTGTGTGTCCACAGCGCCAAGAGGTTTCACCCACTCGTTGGTGAGTTCCCTCTTCTCTGCCTTTATCTACAGGTCGGAGCTACCCGTTTTAATCTCGGATCCCACTTTACATGGGACTTACCGGTGCACCCCCCCACCCCCCGACTGCAGAAAGTTCTGAATCCTGTCGTCCATTGTTGCGAGTTTAGTTCTTATCTCTTCCCGGTATGGGCCACCACTTGTCGCGCAAGGAACACGCAACACCGGATCCTTCTGTCTGCAGTTTATTCGGGCCTTTTAGATATCTTCTTATCTTTCACTCACTCGCTCATTCTCTCACTCACTCACTCACTCACTCACTCAGACGAACAACCATTCTCTCACAGACGACCCCGGGAGGAAGCCTGCTCTTAGTGAAATACCCTCAGGGCTTCCAATCCAAAATAGCCACGTGGGCATCACTGATAGGCTCACATACGCGGAAGCAAGCCAGATCCTTGGCCTTAGCCAAATATGGACTTGTTTACCAGGGAGAGCGCTCAAGGCCAGCGCCATCTTAAGGTGTGGCTGTACGCAGCTCCCTACAAGGAACCATGTACCAAGCAAAGTTTATGTACATCAAACCAGAGAGCCACCATCACTTCCTATGGGCTTTAAGTTTCTGCCCCATGTGACCTGCAAATCAAGCTGTGAGCAATAACATGAACCAGAATTGAAGGTCCACACACTGACTTAGAAGAAACTATAAGCAGCATGTTTGGGCTGTCTGAGGGGAAAAAAATCAGGGTAGAGGGCACTGCCATTTGCTGTGCGGTTTATTACAATGGCCCTTTACAAAAATCTTTATTCTAAACACAGGTCCCTAAATTGCAAGAAAGATTGGAGTTCAGATGAATAATTTTATATCTTCTAGAATGTCAATAAAAACTCCAGGTCTTACTTTTTTAATCTTGCAAATAAAGATCTTTGTTTAGTTACTGAAGTTAAATGAAGCTCCAAGAATCAGAACTTGCTTTAAACTTTTTGTGACTCAAAAGCACATCTGAAAAAATCCTCATTCTATCATCTAACCTATTTTGCAACAATAAGAGTATAAGAGCCTCCGACTGCAGGTGGTCGACAATAGTTTATCTCCAAGCACACATTACTCATTCCTTAGTGCAAGTTAAAGAACACATTGGCCTAATGACAGTGTCCTTGGCTTTACAGAAGCTTCTCAGCTTCAAGAAATCCCACTTATTGATTGTTGATCTTAGTGTCTGTGCCACTGGTGTTATATTTAGGAAGTGGTCGCCTGTGCCAATTCGTAGAAGTGTATTTTCCACTTTCCTTTCTATTAAGCTTAAAGAGGCTGGGTTTATGTTGAGGTCTTTGATCCACTTGGATTTGAGTTTTGTGCAAGGTGACAGGCTTGGATCTATTTGCATTTTTCTACACACTATCATCCAGCTATGCCAACAATATTGGATAATATTTTTATCCAATATTCAATGGATAAAAAGATAGTATATTTAACTATCTTTTTATCCATTGAATATTTTGGGCCTCTATGTCGAAGGTCAGGTGTTCATAGGTTTTTGGGTTAATGTCTGGATTCTATTCCATTGGTCCACAAATCTGTTTTTATGCCAGTAGCGGGCCGTTTTTATTACTGTAGCTCTATAGTATAACTTGAAGTCAGGGATGGTGATACCTCCTGAGGTTCTTTTGTTGAGCAAAATTGTTTTGGCAATACTGGCTTTCTTGTTATTCAAAATGAAATTGGGTATTGTTCTTTCAAGGTCCAAAAAATATTGTTTTGCGATTTTGATGGGCAGTGCATTGAAAAGCGACAGCCTACAGAATGGGAAAAGATTTTCACCAACCCTACAAGTGATAGAGGACTGATCCCTAAGATATATAAAGAACTCAAGAATCTGGAGCCCAAAACCTTGAATAACCCAATCAAAAAATAGGGTTCAGATCTAAAAAGGGAATTCTCAGCAGAAGAATTACGAATGGCTGAAAGGCACCTGAAAAAGTGCTCATCATCTTTAGCCATCAGAGATATGCAAATCAAAACAACTTTGAGATACCTGTTAGATTGACTAAGATAAAAAACACAGATGACAGCCTATGCTGGAGAGAATAGGGAGCAAGGGGAACACTCCTCCATTGTTGGTGGGAGTGTAAGCTTGTTCAGCCACTTTGGAATGCAGTATGGCAGTTTCTCAGAAAACTGAGAATCAATCTCCCCAAGGACCCAGCAATACCACTTTTGGGTTTATACCCTAAAGATGCACAGTTGCACTCCAAAGGCATTAGCTCAACTATGTTCATAGCAGCGTTATTTGTAATAGCAAGAACCTGGAAACAACCTAGATGCCCCTCAACTGAAGAATGGATTAACAAACTGTGGTGCATCTACACAATGGAGTAGGCAAATGGATGGATTTGAAGAATATCCTCCTGAACGAGGTATCACAAACCCAGAAAGATAAGCAGGGGATGTACTCACTCATTAGTGGACTCTAAACAAACAAACAGACAGACAGACAAACAAACAATAAAAAAGCAAAGCATGCCCAAGCTGCAAACCACAACCACTGAACAGCTTGGGATCAGAAACACCTTGGACTGACTCCTTGGATCCCACTCCCCCTAGAGGAACACCTGACTCAGTCTTGAGGTTGGGGGGAGAAATCTGGATTTGCCAGGAGTGGAGACTGAACTAAGCAATATTGGGTCAGTGGGACCTTGTGACCGCCTGCCCAGGGCGGGAATGGGGAGTTGTGGAGAAGAAAGAATGACCTGATGTGGTGGGAGAGGGAAGGGACCTTGAATAAAGATAATCAAAGATAGAAAATGTGACTTCTTTGTTCATAATAATAATAATAATTAAGCAAACGTACGAACAACACCAAACTAACATAACAATTGCTGAGAGCAGGAGAAACAGTCTTCCCCAGGGAAAAGCCCCAGATTGACTATCCAATGTCAAGTGCTCAGCCTTGAAAAGATAAACAAACAAGTGACAATAGACACTTATCAGGTTGTGTTTATATATTTAGGAATAAACACATGTGTACACACAATATTAACACATACATGTAAAAAAAAAGAAAAAGCGGCCATTACCGTGGGGGATAAAAAGAATCAAATACAGAAAAGAAAGCAAGAGAAATAGTCATTAAATTTTAATTCATAAAAACATTCATTTTGTAGGTCAATCTTTTTGTTCCAGACTTGATAGCAAACAACTTTCATGGAAGGAATCTGAACACAGAGACAGAAGGATCTCTAAAGGTTCAAGTCTAGCCTGGACTACAGAGCTAGTCCAGGACGGCAAGATAGAGAGAGACACGTTCTCAAAATAAATAAACAAACAAATGAATAAAACAACAAATATTACAATTCTGATGCAGCTTTTGGACTAAAGCCAACTCTTTAAATAAATGCTGGGCAGTCATAATAGGCAGTGTTGTTCACCAAGAGTAATAAATGACTGAATAAATGTTCATACTTTAAATGAAGAGCTGTCTTATTCCTAGAAAATTTGTGTTTTAATTATAAACTGTTTTCCAAAAAAAAAGACAGTTAAGGTAGCGGTCTTTTGAAGGTAGTCTGCATGATTTGAAGAAAGCAGTCACTAAGTGCCTCACATAGTAGGTCTTCACTCATCTTCCTGTGCTTGCATTTAAACAGACCTATCTTAATACAAATGCACTGTTTTCTAAAGTTCTTAAAACTGGAAAAAAGAAATGAAGCAAAAACCATCCAAGGAGATGCCAGAAGTTATAATTACAAAACATACATATTTTGTTAATGGAGCTTCAAATCACTTTAAGATAAAAACCAATAATTTCTGTTTGAAATTTGTCCAAAGGTAAAGAATTGTCCAAAAAAGAAACAAAAGTAAGGTTAGGGGCACAACCAAAGTTTAATTCTGTCACAAAATAGTTCATAAAACATAAAGCTTAAGAGTGGGGTGTGTCAACCCACACTTACCAAAAAAAAAAAAAAAAGAAAATACATTGGCTCAGCACCAAGTGACTCCAAACAACCCTTCCTTCCTTTTCCCAGCAGGACAGCTGCATTCATAAAGCAGTCAGGGTGTGTGGCCACACAAGCCCATGGGCAATAGGCCCATGTCAGGAGCCTTCTCAAGATACTGTGAGAGACTTGGTGAAGAACTACAGGATCAAATTACAGTTAGAATTGTATCTTTTCCCTGTAAATGATCTTAGCATACAATAAAAAAATTCAAATTCTAGGACGTACACAGAGAAGCCCTGTCTTATTAGTCCAGAGAGGTATGGAGTGGAAGTAAAAGTCTCATATGTACAGAGCAGTCTAGAAATAAAGGTAACTCTACCATTAAATTCATTCTGCAAAAAGCCAAAAAAATAGAGCTTCAAGAATCCATAGTTGTTGGAGAATTAAATTTTGACTATTAAAAAAATTACATTTTTTACTTCAGTTAGGGCTACTAGCTTGAGCATAGGGGTTGAGTTATTGATAAGAAATGGGCAGCTTAGCAGCAGCTATGCCCCTGAAGGAAACAGTTCTGCTTCCCAACGCTAGCTGCCAATAGCTCCTAAAGGGGGGATGGGCACTTATAAGTCCCCCCATCCATGACAGATTGTTGACAGGCAGAATCCTGTATACATCTTACATAAGTGATCACAGTTGCTGTGCAGAAGCAGCCTTGTCAGGGGGAGACAACCTTCCACAGCACTGTTCCTCCTCTTCCTCACTGTTTCCTAAACCCTGGACAGAGAGCTAGAGCTGTCCCTCTTAGGACTAAGACTCAACAGTCACTTACTCTCATCTCTTAGACCGGTTATGAGTCTCTGCAGTAATTTCCCTAATGCAAAAAGAATTTACTCTGACCACCCTGAGGGCAGCACTGATCTATAGGTAAAATCACAAGTATTTATAAAGCCATTTAATACAATAAGGATAATTTCTATGCTCTGATTAAACAAGAATAACCCAAGAAATATATTTGTCGTGGGATTATGTTATTACATTGTAAATAATTGTCCTGCCTACTAGCTTAATAAAAAATGATGATTGGTTGACGGCAGACAGGAAGTGTGGGTGGAGCTAGTAGACTGGAAAAACTGGGAATAGGAAGGGCAGAAAAGAGATACCAGGAGACACAGAGGAAAGAAGTTGAAATGCTGCTGAGAAAAGGTACCAAGCTACATGGCTGAACAAGATAAGAATCATAGGCTAGTTTAAGAATTGAGTTAGCAAGCAATATGTCTGGGCCCTAGGTAAATCAGCATAAAATTAATGTAAACATCTGTGTATTTCTGTGAGACTGAGGCTAGGCCCAAAAGTTTAGGCCAGAAACATAATACAACATGTATTTCTCATCACTACAGTTATTCAAATATAGACTGGACAATTTGTCTAATCAGAGCATTATAGAAACTATTTAAGTCTTTTGAGACTCCAGTTATATGAATTCAAAGTTCTTCTGGACATCATAGACTATAATTACTTTTCAAAAATCAAAAATAGAGCAATATTAGCAACTTTCTTGTTATAAGATTTAATTAATTAAATTACTAGTATTCGTTACTTATTTCTAATAACATAAAATTTCTGACATATGCCTTTTAGCCAGCCATATACATCTCTCAATTATTCACACTTCCTGTTTTGACAATCAAGAGTAAATAAGACCTTGGTTTAGGAAGTACACAAGAATACACTTGATTACTGCTCACCCATTTTCACAGAGTCAGTTAGCAGATCTATTGTTTTAAATATATATATAAATGTCAAAGCAAGCATTTCTCCAAATTCTTTACAGATACTCTTGAATATTAATTAGATAAATTATTTTGAAGGAGTTAAGCTTAAACTTGAATCTAAAGTACTGGTGAAATAAAGATTTCACGTGGCCATTTCAGAACCTGGAGGATGGAATGTATGGACAAAATAGACAGACAATACTACAGAATACCTTACATGACATTATTGTCATCATTTTGCATGATCAGTGTCATTTTACCCCATAAGACATTCCAGCACTGGATCCCTACTTCAGGAAGAAATTAAAAACAAATGTAGTTTACATTTCTTTTTTGAAAGGCAGAAGTAGCTAAATGAACAGAACAGCATCTGACAAAGGGATGACTATCTCCTTTTTCTACTGTGACTTAAGCTTCTTTTCCTTGTCAGATAAGGAAAGAATTGTCTATGAAGGTTTACCAGAGTGTATTATTAGAGCCACTGCCTGCAAAGTTATTACTATGCATCATCTTGGATGTTTGTGATCGTGGAATGGAGACAGTATCATCACATGAGAGTCTTTCAAGCCTAAGGATTCAACTTCAAGGAATCTGGATCATGAATGAGTCGATCAAACTGTGGGTTCTGGATCATCAGCCTTCTAATTCAACAGTCGGGCTCTGGTGTGTCTGGAATGGCAATTTTATCAGAGGAACTAGCAGCAGAAATGCAGGACAAAGACAGGGGTGTTCTAAGAAAATGCAGAACTTTATGGACTAGAGAAGTCCTTCCCATGACAGGAAGGAATAGCCTTCGACACCTTTTCTGAAATATTTGGTGATGGACAGCCTCCAGTGGGATACTGATTCCAAGTAAACTCGGAGAGTTTGCTGATGGCCACATAATGTGAAGAGTTGTAGCAGGTAATGCACACCTCCACTTTCTTAGCTTCCCGTGACTCCTTAAAGCATACCCATTCTCATTTGCACTTCTTTCTGAAAATGGCTGTGTCTTGAAATCACCTAACTTATTCCTTGTTCATCCTAGGAGCAATTATAATAGTCTGTGATTAGCACAGAATAATGATCTCTGAAACACAACAATAATTATAGCAGCTGGCTGTAAGTGAATCCTCTGCTGAGCACCTTGAGAATATAAAGCCACCAAGCAGCCAACCTAGCCACTCACACACAAAAAAACTTTCTTTTCAGAGCAGGGGGTGAGTCTGAGCATATCCCTACGCCCTCGGGAAGACATCGCACATCTGAAAAAAAATACCTTTGATCACATCCTTTGTCTTTGAATCCCAGTAACCTGAAGGAGTTTTAACTTGCAATGTTTCTGTACTAGGCTGGCCTTCTTCACACTAACGCATCATTTTAACAGCAATTTGTGCTGTGACTCACAACTTGTTCTCACCGGGCTTTGGTGTTATCTCTTCATCTCTTCCTTCCTCCTTCTCTCCCTCCCCCCAATTGTAAGTGGATATTGTTAGTGATTATTTTTAATTTAATAGTTAAAATTATACTATATTGAATAGGGTATATACCCACCCACACATCAGTTGGAGTTTAATTTTTCTTCTTTATTCCTCATGGCTGTATTATTCCTGATAAACAAATTCAAGAGAAAACGAGAGGATGAAGAGAGGCGGCAGCTACAGGTGGAGAGCCCAAGCATCACTGAGCCGCTGGCATTGGTTCCCCACAGAGAGCTGCTGGTGCCAGCCGTCCTGCTGGGCTCCTGTGTGGTTGCTGTTTGTTCCCCTGCTCTCTAGGAAACATTACACACTGAAGAATGCCACTCAACTTTGCATCCTTCACTGTAGACACAAACATTTCTAAGCCAGAAATTTTCCTTTTGCTTATTTTTTGCCTTTATCTGCTTCCTTCTTATTTCCAATGAGAATTTTACAATTGAAAGTAATAATCATAAAATGTCTTAAAATATTAGGCTAGGCTTTTAAGAATTAACAAGTAAGACTTTTTAAGAGCATTTCTACATTAGTGGAGACAGACAGACAAACACACACACACACACACACACACACACACACACACACACACGCATGCGCGCGCGCGCGCGAGAGAGAGAGAGAGAGAGAGACAGAGACAAAGAGAGAGAGAGAGAGAGAGAGGGGGAGAGAGA
>PVIH01025694.1:0-20178 GCA_004025045.1 Sigmodon hispidus | reverse complement strand
CAATAAGTGGGATCTCCTGAAGCTAAGAAGCTTCTGTAAAGCCAAGGACACTGTCAATAGGACAAAACGACAGCCTACAGAATGGGAAAAGATTTTCACCAACCCTACAAGTGATAGAGGACTGATCTCTAAGATATATAAAGAGCTCAAGAATCTAGAGCCCAAAACCTTGAATAACCCAATCAAAAAATGGGGTTCAGATCTAAAAAGAGAATTCTCAGCTGAGGAATTACGAATGGCTGAAAGGCACCTGAAAAAGTGCTCATCATCTTTAGCCATCAGAGAAATGCAAATCAAAACAACTTTGAGATACCACCTAACACCTGTTAGATTGGCTAAGATAAAAGGCACAGATGACAGCCTATGTTGGAGAGGTTGAGGAGCAAGGGGAACACTCCTCCATTGTTGGTGGGAGTGTAAGCTTGTTCAGCCACTTTGGAATGCAATATGGCGGTTTCTCAGAAAATTGAGAATCAATCTCCCCAAGGACCCAGCAATACCACTTCTGGGTGTATACCCTAAAGAAGCACAGTCACACTCCAAAGGTATTAGCTCAACTATGTTCATAGCAGTATTATTTGTAATAGCAAGAACCTGGAAACAACCTAGATGTCCCTCAACTGAAGAATGGATTAGCAAACTGTGGTACACATCTACACAATGGAATACTACTCAGCGGTAAGAAAAAATGATATCCTAAAATTTGAAGGCAAATGGATGGATTTGGAGAATATCCTCCTGAGTGAGGTATCACAAACTCAGAAAGATAAGCAGGGGATGTACTCACTCATTAGTGGTCTCTAAACAAACTAACAAGAAAAAAGCCAAGCATGCCCAAGCTGCAAACCACAACCACTAAACAGCTTGGGATCAGAAACACCCTGGACTGACCCTTCGGATCCCACTCCAACTATAGGAACACTTGACTCACTCTTGAGGGAGGGGGGACAAAACTGGATTTGCCAGGAGTGGAGACTGAACTAAGCATTATTGGATCAGTTGGACCATGGGACTGTCTGCAACCTGCCCAGGGAGGGGATGGGGAGTTGTGGAAAAGAAAAAATGACCTGATGTGGCGGGAGGGGGAAGGGACCTTGAATGGGGATATACAGGGATAGAAAAAAAAAATCTAGAGGGAAAGTTGAACACAAAGTAATTTTATGTGTAGCAAATTATTTGCATTATCACCCTTGATAAGTCATGCTTATGATTTTTATTTGCTTTATAGTTATTGTTAACTTATCATCATTTTAAATTCAATTTACTGTTTTTCTTGATAAATACAAAATAAAAAAAAAAAAAGCATGCTACAGCTCTGCTGAGATGATTCAGGGAGTAAAGGGCTTGCTGTGCAAGAGTAGGAACTTGAGTTCAAATCCCCAGAACCCACTTAAAGCTGTGATAGTGTGCCTTTATAATCCTAGTGGTAAAAAAATCTTGAGCTAGCTTGTTTGGCATATGTTGTAGCTAAGAGAGAGAGAGAGAGAGAGAGAGAGAGAGAGAGAGAGAGAGAGAGAGAGAGAGAGAGAGAAGATGGCAGAGGAGATTGAGAGAGAGAAAGAGCGAGCTTGTTTAAAATAAGGTAGAAGTCAAGGACTAACAGTTAAGGCTGTGTTTTAACCCTCAAATATGCCCTGGCTTGCACATACTCACACAAACAAATGTGCACACACATCAGATACACACACAGATTTTTTTTAAAAATTCAACTATTTATTGTCAGAAGCACACCTTATTGGCAAAGGCATATGTAGACAGAAAGTAAAAGTATGAAACACTGTACCAATGGAGCAGTAACTGCCAATGAGTAGGGAAAGCTATCCTCAGTCAGTGAAAAGAATGCTCCAGAGCAGAAATCATTACTGTCTGTTTATTTATATAGGGAAACTCATCAAGAAGATTGCAAAATATATGCACTAACCATCCCACTACACAACAATTTATAAAGCAAACACTATTGGGCATAAAGTGAAAGCTGGGGCTGGAGAGATGGCTCAGAGCTTAAGAGCACTGACTGCTCTTCCTGAGGTCCTGAGTTCAATTCCCAGCAACCACATGGTGGCTCACAACTATCTATGATGACATCTGGTGCCCTCTTCTGTATACTGTATACTTAATAATAAATAAATAAATTTTTTAAAAAAGTGAAAGCTGGTTTCAGATGCAATGCAACAGGCAAGTAATGCCTACTCTCATGGATAGATCAGATAAAACAGCCAATAGAAAAACCTGACAGCTAAAGTGCACTATAGACAAAACAGACTGAGAGACATCTACAGTAGATGCCACCAGCAGCTACAGTGAACCACCAACGCTCCTCAGCAGACCATGGTGCTTTCCTCCAATAGATCACATTTAAGGCCATAAAGCAAGTCTTATCAAATACAGGATTTTTTTCTTATATCTTAACAGGTTCTAATAGAATACAACTAGAAATCAGAAGCAAGAAGTACATATTATACAAGTACATGGAGACTGAGTAATACACTCGTGGATAATCAATGGTTCTTTGAAAAAAAATCAGTAAAAAAATTTAAAAAATTCTACACTCAAAAATGCAACAAAATTTTGCAGAACATTTGAGATATAGCAAAATCAGTTCTAAAAAGACAATCTGCCACTATGAATGCCAACCTTGAGAAAGCACAGAAGCCAAAGAAATAATTTAATGGTGCACCCTCACATCTCAGGCAAATAAGAACTAGTCAAACCCCAAATCAACAGAAAGAAAGAAATGATAGACTGGGGTGGGATCCACCGTGGGTGGCACTCACCTTTAACCTCAGCTTTGTGAGGCAGAGACAGGTGAATCTCTGTGAGTTCAAGGCCAGCCTGATCTACAAAAGAGTTTCAGGTCAGTCAGAGTTACATGCTGAGACCCTGCCTCAACACGAACAAACAAAACAAAAGGACTGAGGTGGAATGGATGAAATGAAGATTAACAGAACAATACAAAGAAATCAATGATACGAGTTGGTTCTGTGAAAATATAAGCAAGATTGGCAAAACTTAGCCAAACTAAGCAGAGAAAGGGGAAGCAAGAAGACCCAGAGTAACACAGCTAACATGGAAAAGGGCAGTCTAGAAACTTCCAGTGGAGCACAGATGGTTACTAGACGAGCTTTGAAAACTTATATTTCTTTTTTTAAACTTTTCATTTATTTAATGTACATTGGGCTTTGCTTGCATGTATGATGGTGTCAGATCCCTTGGAAGTGGAGTTACAGACAGTTGTGAGCTGCCATGTGGATGCTGGGAATTGAACTCAGGTCCTTTGGAAGAGATTAAGCTACTGTTCTTAACCTCTGAGCCATCTCTCCAGTCCTAAAAATTTATATTTCAATACATTGGAAAATCTAGAAGAAATATGTGTATTTTACATATGAACAATCAAAATCAAGTCAAGAAGATATAAACAACTTAAATGGCTCTGTGCTGTGCCAGGGAGAGACGAGGTGACCAGCCCTGGACATAAGCACAGACAGACTCCAAGGCCTTCAAAGAAGAAACAACAATCCAGCTGACAAAGCCCCAGCCAATATTCCTCCTCCAGCTACTCCATAAAGGAGAAAGAGAAGATATACTGCCAACTCATTCTGTAACGTCATTCTTACCCAGACAAGAACACAGCACAAAAGATCAATTCCATGTTATCCATAAGAAAATTGATGGCCCTGGAAACCATCAGGTTAAGTCAACTAAGCCAAACTCAGAAAACAAACAAACAAAACAAAGAGCAAAAAGTATCCTCCCCCCACATCCCCGCCCCAAACCAACAACCCTGAATGCTTTTTCTCATACACTGAATCTAGAATAAAGAAGAGTCATTGAAGTCTTGAAGGTGGCCAAGTTGAGGGGAGGGGGCACAAGCCAGGGAGGAGTATGGGTATGATTGGAGGACATTGCACATGTGCATATAGATGTCATCTTGAAACCCATTATTTTGAAGAAATAACAAATTAATAAAAAAGAATGTTTCAGGGGCCCAGAGAAATGCCTCAATGACCAAGAGCACCGACTGCTCCTTCAAAGGACCTGAATTCAATTCCCAGATCTCACATGGAGTCTCATAACCATCTATTACTTCAGTTCCAAGTGATTCATGTTCTTTTCTGTTATCTACAGGATGAACACATGTGACATACATCCATACATGCATGCAAAACACATGTATAAACACACACATAAAAATATAAATGTGCCCTAAAATAATTTACAAGAAAAAGAAAAGAGAATCCAGCCTATTTCTTTTCTCTCCAGTTCACCCACATTTCAACAAGGTGCCATTAACTTGGTAGAGGAAGAATGAGGCCAGACTTGATGCTGGTGATGACTGGAACAGAAAAGAGAACTGTATCAGAGTACTCACTTTTCAAATTTAAAAATTACTGTACTTCTTATCTATTGAGCTGATGAAAAGAAAATTGCTTATCCAAGAATTTTAACACCTTAATCACAGGAAGGGCTTTGGCTGAGTGTTTTGTTTATGACTACGTACATGTTCATAGGAATATGTACATGTGAATGTGAGTTTGGAGACTAGGGTCCAGGTAGGGTGTCTTTCTTCCTCAATTGCTCTCCAACATTTTTGTTTGTTTGTTTTTTGAGACAGGGTTTCTCTGTGTAACAGCCCTGGTTGTTCTGGAACTTGACCAGGCTAGCCTTCAACTCACAGAGATTCTGCTACCTTTGCCTCCCAAGTGCTGGGATTAAAGGTGTGCACCATAATTATTGGCTTTTCCACTTTTTATTTATTTATTTATTTATTTATTTATTTATAAATGTAGGATCTCTCACTGATTTTACGAAGCTGTGCAGCAAGGCCCAGGGATCCTCCCATCTATGTCTCTGAGGCTGGAATCACAGACATGTACCACCATACCTGGCTCTTCACTGAATGCTGGGTCTCGAACTCAGGTCCTCATGCTTGAGTGACAGGAACTTTACCAACTAAACCATCTTTCCAAACCCTGAAATTTACAATGTCAATGTATCAGGTTAAAGATGGCAGAGTCAGGACAGGATTTCATTTGTCATATATTAGTCCACTGTCTTTCAGGATCAACTGTTTAGCTGATCCCAAAGCTGCAATGAGCCCCAGGTCAAATAAGGGTAAAAAAATCTAATTTTTAAGGTAGCTTGAAAAAAGTTAACAATTTCCTAGTCCTTTCTGATGTCACATCCTTCGCAATTTCTCATATGACTTTGTAATTTTTCAGACATGAGCATTTTTTGGATGCCTTTTACCTGAGATTGGCCATGTGACTTCATTGAAAAAGACAGAAAATCCAGTAGGCCAGTTGCTGAGTCCAAACCTTCAGTAGCTTGAACTTCAGCCTTATCTAGTGAAAGCCTTCCAGCCACCTCCTTGCCAGCTCAATAAGACCAGGCTAGCCTGTTGGAAGACAAGAGATATTCTGGATTGAGATGATACAGCCAAGTTTCTAGTAGATTTACCAGATGACCAAGGATGCATGGAGGAAGGTAGCCTGGGTCCAAAGTCATCCAAATTGTTAACCTACAGAACTGTGATTTAAAAAAATGGCTTTAAGTCACTAACTTTCAGGGCTACAGCAAAAGTGATTACTTATAGTACATGGCTTGTTCACTTTAAGGAATGCCTCTTCCATCAATTGTATCCTCTGGGTTCTCACAATTAAAAAGTAAATCTCTCTGTCCCCTTCTGCTTCTATCTCTGTGTCTTTCTTTATACTCTCTTTTTTATTGTTCTAAGATCAGGCCTTTCTCTGCATTGGCAGTTTGCTGCTCTTTGGTAGGCTGGCTGGTCAGAGAGCTCTTAAGATCTACCTGCCTCTTTGCAGCAACTCTAACATTGCAAGAATGTACAGCCAGTTGCAAGCACGCAGAGCCATGCAAGGTTTTTCTTTTTTTTTTTCTTTTTAAAATTTATTTAGCTTTATTTATGTGCATTGATATGAAGGTGTCAGATCTCTGGAACAGGAGTTATAGACAGTTGTGAGCTGCCATGTGGGTGCTAAGAATTGAACCCGGGTCCTCTGGGAGAACAGCCAGTGCTCCTAACCCCTGAGCCATCTCTCCAGCCCCGCCATGCAAGGTTTTTCAATTTAAAACAATTATTATTTGTGTGCATGTGTGCCATGGCCTTGCATATGGAGGTCAGAGGACACATTTATGGAGTTGATTCTCTCTTTCATCTTCATGTGGGGTCCAGGAATCAAACTCAGGAGTCAGGGGGTACAAAGCAAGTCCTTTACCTGATGTCTGTCCATCTCTCTAGCCTGCCTTCCTGCTTTTTATGTGGGTGCTGGGGATTCAAACTCGGTCCCCATGTTTGCAGGACAGCACTTTTGCCCTGAGCCAACTCCTAGCCCTGTGGAAATGCATTTCTATGGTGGTAAGAATTATGTTGACCTTTTTCCCCTTGCTATGCTGTCTACTCCAACTCTGAGTGTGCTGTGATGACGATTGTGGCCCTGGGCCAGAGGGAGGGAAATCTCACCATATTGTTGTCAGTGCGAATAAGTGGTGGGGCACGTGACAGGGCTTTGTGGGCAGCTGAGGCTCTCACCCAGCAAATGAAGACTACTGTACACAGCAAAGCCCATGCTCAGTCATGAATTGTAGCCTCCCTGGTAGAAGGCTGAGTATCGAGTGGTGATTAAAACACACACACACACACACACACACACACACACACACACACACATCACTCGTATTTCAAGGATATGACAGCCTAAATGGTAGGGTTAGTTATTATATTTTCCTTTTTATCTAAACCATTATTTTATACTTTTATTTCCACTAGCAAAATTTGCTGAGAACCTATTGTATGCAGAGAAATATGTTAAATATTGATAACTAACTAAGCACACAGAACAGGACTGATTATATGCAGGATGCTGAGATTATTAAATAAGGTGTGAGGTAGGACTCTGTTAGTGGCACATTTGGATGCACAAAGCCCTGTGTTTGATTTCAGTACTGTGAAAAATAGGCACAGTGGTGTGCACTTGTTATCTCAGGAGCATCTGAAGTTTAGTGCCACCCTCAGCTATACAGAGAGTTTGAGGCTAGCCTGGGCTGCATGAGATCCTGTCTCAAAAACAAACAGATAAAACAAACAACAATAGCAACAGAAGGACACTGGATGTGTAGATGGGTAGAAAAAAGCAAAAAGCACTGGAGAAAAACTTCCAGAAGCTCCCATGAGGTTTTTTCAAACTGGGAGATTATGTGATTCATGGCATATGCTCCTGAGAATCTCTCCTGGGAGAAGGAAGAATCTCAGAAGGGAAGGCTAACCTGATACCATGTGCACTGGCTTCCAGACTTGGCAGATGTCCCCATGCCACAGCTTTACCAAGTACTGAGCTAGCATGGTCTCTCTGAACATACTTAAAGCAAGCAAAAAATCTAATTGATTAAAATACAGCCAGGGAGACCTGTTAGTTATTCTTTATAAGAGTCCCAACAGAACAGCAGAGGGATCCACCCCACAGATTTTATCTGATGTTGACTCCAAATGATTCTTTTGTCTCTTCTTTTTCCTTGCAGACTCAGAACAGACGGCTGTGTCTGCTGCTTAATTCAGAGTCCTTAATTCATCCTTTTTCCTACCTGCAAAAAAAAAAAAAAAAAAAAAAAAAAAAAAATGCTGCATCATTTTGGGAAAGTGAGGGTTTGAGGAAAGCAAAGCCGTGAATGGGAATTAAGTAGTCGGCTTTCTAGATGTGGACCCAAATCTCCACCATGGTGTTTACATTAGCATTGGTGATACGAGCCACAGTTTTCAAATAGGCTTTTTAAATTTAAATTTTATTTAATGTGTGTACGTTTTATGTGCATGTGTGTCAGAGTGCATGCATGTGTGTGTGGTGGAAGCCAAAGGAGAATACTGAGTGCTCTACACCATCACTTGGTAGTTTGTTCCTTTGAGGCAGGGTCTCTTTAAACCCAGAGTTAAGGTGCCAGTCAGCAAACCCCAATCATCCTCCTGTGTATGTTCCCTACAGTGCTGAGGCTCCAGGTACAAAGGTGAAAATGCCTGACGTTTTCCGTGGATACTCAGGATTTGAACCCAGATCCTCATGTTTGAGCAGCAAGTGTTCCTATCTACTGAGCCATCTCACCAATCCTCACATAATCATTTTATACTTTAAAAATGAAACTTTTCCTGGAGCTGATAATGGAACATGTGTTTTCTAATGGTGGTACAACCACTGGGTAGCAACAGTAGCAACAGGCGCACTGGCTGGTGACACACAATTTAGGTTACAGCTTCTTTTTGCTATCAGTCCACACACCAACCCTCGAACAACCTCCCCCATTGAGTTTTGACTAGTGTACTCCAAACTTAGTATGGATTAACATCCTAATTTCTCATCTTATTAATTTTATTGAGCACTCAAGGTATATACCTTAGGGTTCAGGAACAGGTCTTAGCTACCTCCAAAGTACTGAGCCATTGCTACCCTTTAAGATTGCCTGCCACGCCTGCTTCTAACCTCACAGAGGGAGGAGATCACTGTCAGTGATTGTCGCCTGCCCTGAAGGCTGCCTGACAAACCAACAGTGAACATTGCTATTGGTAATCTTAGGGTTTCGGAAGGGGTACAGATAAGGGTGCTACCACGCAGAGGGGCCTGAGGACCTTAGTGGGGGAGGGGATTTTGATCTGATAGACTCTTCTGCAGCCAGGGTCCTTCCTTAACCTTGGTTCTGTTGCCACTTGAAGGGAGATAATCATTTGGAGAGTTTGTGTATCCTGGGGTGGTAACAGTATCTCTTTCCTCTAAGTACCAGGTGCCTTTCGAAGTCCGTCCCCTCCCTCCAGGGCTTTAATAGGAAGGTATCTCTAGATACTGTCTGGGAATCAAGCTCTCACTTCAGAGGAGAATTACTGCTGAATTGCGATGTCCAAGATTAGCTAGGAGCAGACTGTAAAACTAACTAAAAGAGAAACTTTTCAGAGACTGGGGATGTAACCCTTGATAGACTGTTTGCCTACCATACACAGAGCTCTGCTTACTCCTTGGCATAAAGTTGGATGTAGTGGTTTGTACCTGTAATCCCAGGTTGCAAAGAATAGAGATAGGGCAGTCAGTTAAGTTCAAGGTTATACTTGGTTACATATTAAATTTGAGGCCCTCCTAGCTAAAAAACAAACAAACAAAAACCAATCAACTCTCCCAAAAATGAAAAACAAAAGATAAAAGGAATTTTGAAACCGGGAGGTAGTCCACTTACATCCAACCATTATGACTACAGCATTTGTCAGAGCTAAATTAGAAGATTTTCCTAGGAACAGCTGGTCCTTGGCCCATTTTTGCCTTGAGTCTTCTGGGAGCTGTCGGTGCTCTGCCTTATTCCCCAGCCTGTGAAAGCGCACCCAGACCCACGCTTACCCGGCCTGTCTGACGTTTATTTACAGAGGCCTTCAGAGGGCTCACCAGGACACACTTGGGAGCCCCAATATGCTCGGGAGTGATTACATGTTTTAGGATTTCCCTCTGTTATTCTGACATGTCATAACTGTGGGTTCACCCAGCATTAGATATTGTGATGACAATGACTGAAGAGCTAGTCTTTATGGCTGTCTGCCTTGCCTTTAGATTACATTAAAACCTCCCAATGCAACTCTAGACCTTCCCCACAAGTTATAGTGTCTACTTGGAGAGGAGGAAATTGGTTCAGAGACTGTGTGAGTGGCTCTGGGCTCCCACACAGTGCTGTCAGAGCACCTCACTAGCCTGTTCAGTATTAAAATTTGATCTCCAAGGGATCAGGAACATAGTATAATTGAGGTACACATAGATAGATGCACAGAGAGCAGGTTTGTCTGGAACCAGCTGGAATTTCTATACACCCCTAAGTCCAGAACTGCTTCTCCTGAGGCGGGCTGACAGAAGCCTTTAGTCTTGTCGATCCCTAAACAGGGACTACCAGACCAACTAGAGGAGAGTTTCATAAAACAGGATTTTTACCATGCTACAAAGAACATTTTCTTCCTTAAATATGCAAAGCCATTGCAGCAAGTATCACAAACTCATTCTGGTGATGCAGCCGGGCGACACTTAATTATCAGCTCCACAAGCAAATTAGGTGAGAAAATTACTTGTCTTTTTATATTTATTTTAAAAGAATTCAAGGAAGATAATGATTTAACTACCACAGCATATTACACCCCACTGCTTCTCCACCTTATCTACATCTGTTCTCTCTCTCTGTGTGTCTCTCTCTCTCAAGTATACTTCTCTTCTCTTCACTGTTTTGTGTGGGTGTACAGTAGGGGAATTTTAGTCTTCCCTGAGGAATTCATGGGTCTGTCAGGAAGCTGAGATGAAGAGTCTGTGATGAAGAGGTCAGGGTTAAGTACCAGGCCACAGATACTCACTCCTATGTATCTGCATATAGCACACAGGACACGTCATGACGAGTTAGAGTTGCTAGCTCAGACTGTTAGCCAGAGGAAGCTTTGGGGCCATGTGATCAGCCACTGAGGCCCATCCAGAGCCCCCAATTCCAGTTCTACACGTTCTCTTTCTGGTGAGGTGTTCTGAGGCCTTGTCACTTTCAAGAGCTCACAGGATGAAAAGAGTCCATACTGTACTTGAGGTCAGATGTCCTTTGTTTTTCCATGCCCCCCTCCATTCATTATAAAGGTATCTTTCTAAGGTGCTTCTGGAAGGAAAACCAGGGCTGTGGATTTTCTGAAACTTAGATTTTTTTTCTGGACTTGATAATGCTTCAGCACAGCATATGCCAGGAACAGATCCAACATTGCTTAGTTTCCGCATTGCGAAACCACATCGTGAAGCAATTCAGAGGAGGAAAGGAATGCTGCTCAGGCCTCTGGGCCTGGAGGACAGCAGACGCCACTGTAAGACCTTATCAGAGTCAGTGCCCTCAGCAATGCTGGTTCCAGATCCCCAACCAGAACAACCTAGAGTCCAGAGTTCATCTAGTGTGATGTTTCCAAAATCAAATGAGTCAAGTAACGGAAGATAGGGGACCCTAAGGGGATGCAGGAGGCAGGGAACACAACGGAAGGCCTGATTGCTCAAACTCTTGTCAGACTGAGTCATGTAGAAATAGGGACCTCAGCTGCCCAGTCTTAAAAGTTTCTAAGAATTTGGAAATCTTACTTATTTACTTATTTGAGACAGAGTCTTTGTCTGGGGACTAGATCAAGCTAGCCTTAAATCATAGAGATCTGCCTGCCTCTGCCTTTCCAGTGCAAACATAAGCCACTACGCCCAGGACAAGATTCTGGACTTTTCTTTTCTTTGTTTGGTTACTCGATACAGTATTTCCATGGGTAGTCCTGGCTGTGATAGAAATCTATCTGTAGACCAGGTTGCCTCAAACTCACAGAGATCCACCTGCCTCTGTTTCCTGAGTGCTAGGATTAAAGGCATGTGTTACCATCACCCAGCTAACACTCAGCATTTTTAAACATGGTTTCTGGAGATCAAAATTTTTTAAACGAAAAAATTTATTGCACTGTTGATCTGGTGTCTTTCTGGCTGTCAAACACAAGGCTAGGTGAATATTCTACCACTGGCCTACATTTTCAGTCAGTACAAGTTTCCTATTTTAAATTATGTGTGTGTGTGTGTGTGTGTGTGTGTGTGTGTGTGTGAGAGAGAGAGAGAGAGAGAGAGAGAGAGAGAGAGAGAGAGAGAGAGAGACACACACACACACATGTGTGTCTATGGCTGTTGAGACCAGAAAACTCCTTAGAGCTGGGTTTAAAGCTGGCTGTGAGGCATCCAATGGAAGTGCTGGGAATCAAATTTGGATCCTTTGTAAGAGTATTGAAGG
Source organism: Sigmodon hispidus (assembly GCA_004025045.1). Lineage (NCBI taxonomy): Eukaryota > Metazoa > Chordata > Mammalia > Rodentia > Cricetidae > Sigmodon > Sigmodon hispidus. The sequence continues at coordinate 8,373 of PVIH01025694.1, read as the reverse complement.
TTCTTAGTGGCTCAGCCATCTATCTAGTCTCCAAATGTCATATTTTTGAGGAGAAAAATAATTAAACTTTAATATATTTTCAGGCCAGATAGGCCACAATAGGCTGAGGATTCCCACTTGACAACCCCTGCCTTAGATCGACACCAGCTTTTTCAGATGAGTCTCCCAGGGACTCTTGGTCATAGGTAAGGACTATCATTTACATTTCACCCCTTACTCTCTGGAAGCTTGCCTACTCAAAGTTCATTACATTCAATGGCAATTATAACTTTCCCATATCCTAAGAGCCATGCTGAGTGGATGAGATTCCTTTCCTTCCCCATAAAGAGTGGCTCTTCTGGGAAAGAGGAGACATGGTAACTTATGATGTGTCTTCTCTTGAAATCATGAAAACATCTCCATGAGATCAGCAACGTTTACCATTATCTTCCTTCCAGTCAAGAATACCCGAGACTAGACACACAGAAGGATATAAGACAAATTGAATCCTGGCTTCTGACTTCAGAACATGTTCTTCCTCCTCTTCCACTCATCCTTTTTCTGTCCATCACTGACTGGTGTCTGCGACTCTTCAGTCTTGAAATACTGAGACAGCAGAGAGAGTGCGCTTTTAACATGTGCTGATACTTTCTCTTGGTTTTCCTTGTAGGCCTGCCAGTGATGAAGGCACTGATCTCAGCTCTCAGCAAAGACTGAGATAATCATTTTCTAGAAAAAAAAGTGCAGGGAAGGTGCAGAGTTGCCCAAACATCGTTTAGTGATAAGAACAAGTTTGATTAAGGAAGCATCAGAAACTGCATGCCGTGAGTTGGAGCTGGATATGAACAAGGTAGTTGCAGGCAGTTTCTGTCTTTGATCTGATGACTCAGAAACTCATGGTTGTAGAAGCCACTTCTAGAGATGAGATGCTAGGGAGATGCTCACCTTGCAAGGACCTGAGTTTGATAGCCAGAAACCATGTTTTTTTTTTTTTAAAAAAATGCTGAGTTTTGGCCAGGTGGTGGTGGCTTATGCCTTTAATCCCAGCAACTGGTAGGCAGAGTCAGGTATCTCTGAGTTTGAGGCCAGCCTGGTCTACAGAGTGAGTTTCAGGAGAGCCAGGGCTGTTACAGAGAAACTTTGTCTTAAAAAAAAAAAAGCTAAAATGCTGAGTGTGGTGGTGTATCATTGCAATCTCAGCACTGAGAGTAGTGGAGAGAGAGGATTCATGAACACAAGTACACCAGCACGCACAGACACAGACACACACACACACACACACAGACACACATACACACACACACACACACACAGAAACAAAGTACTCCTGGGATCATGTCTGTTCTTTCAGACAGATAATGAGAACCTATTATCTGATTGGATTCTGTGTTACTTGGGGTGAAACAGGCCTCAGTGATCTGCCTGTTAGCACCTCAGTTTCCTGTCTAGCATCCAGCTCCTGACTACTCATCTCCAGCTTTCTCCTACAGTGCCATGGCCCAGTTTCCACCCAGAATTTGCCTGGCTCCTGTGTAAGCATTAGACCCTTGACATTTATCATAAAACATCCCCACTTCTCATCTGACAATGAGGCGCCCTCTGTAGGTGTGCAGGGGCTTAATGGCTGAACTGCTTCTTCCCATTCTGCTTAGTAACCATTCCTTTTCCTCAGTAGCTCAGAGTGTGTCAATTTAATGCCATATTAGATAAATGCTGACCAGGACTGTAGGAACCATGATAGGACTACATTTTTATTTTAACTACATTTTTTTTTATCATATTACAGTATTTTTTATTCTATTTTCTATTTTAGGGGGGTGAGAACTCTTGCAACAAAGCTATTAGTACTTTCCTCTTGGTTTCTTTCTTCTAGGTATGTGTTTGAGATGTGCATGCTTGTGTGTGCGTGTGTGTGTGTGTGTGTGTGTGTGTGTGTGTGTGTGTGTGTGTGTGTGTGTACATACATGTGTGTTCACCCCAGAAAGTACAATGTCTTGCTAAACAGAGTTTTGTGTGTGTGGTATGATATATGCCACATGGGTGAATATGCAGTGTCCAGGAGCAGATGCTTTGGCACCTCCATCACTCTCTTTCTCTGAAGCTGGTCTTAGGGCCAGGAAGCTTTTTTGCTGAGCTACACCTCGGCCCCAGCTTCCCTTGGCACTTTTTTTTTTTTTTGAGATAGGGTCTCATGTAGCCCAAGTTAGCCTCCCATCAGCTATGCAGTTGAGGATAACATTGAACTTCTGAGTCTCCTGCCTCTAGTTCCTGAGTGTTGGATTGACAGGTATCAAGTACCAGCACACCATTTTGTGTGGTGCTGTAGATTGAACAGAGTTGTTTAATGCTAGGCAAGCACTCTACTGGCAGAAGTTGACTTATTAAAAAAGGAGTGATGATATCAGTCTTATACGATCTTCTTGGCTCTCTTTGCTGCTGTATCTCAGGTATTGCAGGGCAAGCAATCCCAGATATGGGCTACTTAAAGGATTAAATGTCACGGAGTCAAGACCAGGAGTAATTCAAAATGTCTGTTATCAAGGGCTTCTGTGTGCCCTAGCTGTCTTGGAACTTGCTTTGAGAGACCAGACTGGCCTTGAACACAGGCTAGTCCCTGTGTACTGGAACGAAAGCAGTGCACCACCACCACCTGGCTAAATTTTTTTTTTTTGTACTACTGACAATCTTGTTCTCCTCATTTCTTCCTTCTTGAGTTTTGTGTGCTTAAAACAATTTCTTGTTCTCACTTGTGCAACATATGCATCGAAGTCGGGGCAATGCAGAACTTGCACAGCCACTGTATAAGGATGACACACAAATTAGTGAGGTACTCCACAATTTTTATGGTTTTCTTGGGTGCTATACAGGGTCTATCTGTTTTAAGTAATAATCTTGGTCAGTGATTCCTCTTCTAGAGCATGTATGTGTGTGTGTGCATGTGTGTGTGTGGTCTATGCACGTGTGTGCAGGGGTGCTTACCCGTGTTTGTGCTGTGCAGCATTTGAGTCATGTGTGTTTGTTCATTACTCTTCCCTTGTTTTATAAGGCAGGATCTCTCAGTGAACCTGAAGTTCATCAAGGCAGACTGGCTGTCCAGTGAGCCCCAAGGAGCCACTTGTCCCTCAGCGCTGAGATCACAGGTGCTTGCTACTTTTATGTGTGTTCTGGGGATCCAAACCCAGGTTCTTATGCTTGCAATTTACCCCACCAAGCCTTCTTCCCAGCCCCAGTGACGCTTCCTTAGTGCTGTGCTTTCCAAGGCTAAGAATACCAGCTGTTTCCTTCAAGGCACTCACCAGAGAAGGGATGCACCATGTAAATAGTAGAGTAAAGCAGGCTAATCCCACTTCATGATGATACTGACTCGCTTGCCCTGTTTTGATTCCTACTTTCTCTAAAAATAGACTAAATGTCCAACACAAAAGTTCCGACCCTCCTAAAATTACATTAAAAATACATTATATCTATAAATGCTTACTTAACCCTATAATAAATATTAATCCTTATATAATATATAGCATTTAAATAATCCTACTGTATCTGGTGCCCCACATTGAGTGTCATCTGTAATATGAGGTTTTTTTTTTTGACTTTGTATAGGCTAGAGGTTTAGACTTGTTGGTGGCCACTTTTTATTTTAAAAAAATGACTTAGACAATTATATTAATTTTATTGTTTGGCCTATATCTTAGGTATATTGTTAGTTTTTTTTATCTTAATTTATTTTCATTAATCTGTTTTGTCATGTGTGGCCCGTGGCCAGGTGGCTTACCTGTATGTCTATATGGGTTTTTTTTTTTTTTTTTTTTTGGCAGTTGGATGGAACCTGAATGACTCTGTATTCCTCTTACCTGAACCTCAATTTCCTTGCCTACTTTTTCTACGTTGTCCCGCCATGGCCAAAACAGTTTTTCAATTTAAAGAATGATTTTTACAACATACAGATGAACATTCTCACCACACATCTGCTTCCAATGACCTGAGTCTGACCCCTAGATCCATGTGATAGAAGGAGAGACCTGAGGAGTCATCCTCTGACCTCTACAGGCATGCCATGCCATGGCATGTGCCTACTTGTACACATGTATACACCCACATATACATAAAATAGATATAAGATGTATTTTTAAAATGTCACATGTATGAAAATATTTTTTAAAGATTTATTTATTATGTATACAGTATACAGAAGAGGACACCAGAAGTCATCATAGATGGTTGTGAGCCATCATGTGATTGCTGGGAATTGAACACAGGACCTCTGGAAGAACAGTCAGCACTCTTAACCTCTGAGCCATCTCTCCAGCCACTTTATGCAAATATTTTTAAATAATTTGAAAAATTTAAAATCTGAAACACTTTTGGTCCTAGTTTTGAATAAATTATACTTAATTTGTGTTATGATAACCTGGTTTATTGTCATCAGAATTTTTGAGGGGTATTTTTTGCTGAAAATAAACATATTTTCATTCTATCACATATATACTGCAAAACTCAAGTGTATATGTTATCTGAGCCTCCTTTCAACAACCATTCTAGAGATGAGAATTCAGGGTTGTTGAGAGCTGACTAGGTATAAAGTGGGGATTCAGGATCAGCCGACCTGATTCCAGTGTTCAAACCTAACCATGGCACGGTATTTTTCTGCATGTGCCTAAAGCTGTTCAAATGCTAAGTGGAGAACAAAATGTGATTTTTATAAATGAGAGCAAAGAAAGAATTTTGTAAGATTCTTGTCTGTCTTAGTCACTTACACTTTAGTGAGAAAAAGATGCAAAGCCACCTTTAGACCAGGTGGGGTGTGTCTATCTTCCATGGTCCACAATTATAAGCTACTGTTAACAAATGTGATTAAATGCTGTGGTGGTTTAAACTTTCCTGGTGCCACACTTGATGATCCCATTTTCTCTATTTCTTTTGTAATAATAAACCCCAGACAGACATAAATTTTAATGTCCAGACCAGAGTCTTCAATAAAATCAAGCACACTGAATTTTCCATAAGACATACCAAAGTTGGCTGATGAGATGACACAGTGGGTAAAACCATTGGCCAGGTAAGCCTGAACCCCACTTAGGGGTAGAAAAAAAACCAGTCCAGTGTTGTACTCTCTCTCTTCTCTTCCTATAATAATGATAAGTTGAAAAAATTAAAAAGTAACGAAGTAAGAGATCTTTCTTGGTAAGTCACAGTAAGACTTTCCAATTGTCTCTTGGTGTCTCTCTTCATGGCGGCCCTCTTCCCTGACCTCTCTCATGTGTCTCTAGACCATCCCCCTAGGAAATAGCTCCTGGCCTTTTCTGTGGAAATCAGTCTGCCAGCTTTGCTTGGCACACCCACTTTTGTAGTTCTGCCTCACCTGGCACCTCACACCAGTGGCTACCATTCACTAAGCACCTTGCTGCTTGGAGGCGGCTTAGGAAGCAGTTCACACAAGAAAGGCTATGTAATGTGGGCATTTCCCCTGACCATCTGGGTCTTTCCAAATAAATACAACAATGGTGTGGCTATGTTCTGGGCTGGAGTTTGGAAATCTTATGTATGGGGATGGAGAGATGGCTCAGTGGTTAAGAGCACTGACTGTTCTTCCGGAGGACCTGAGTTCAATTCCCAGCATCCACATGGCAGCTAACAACTGTCTGTAATATGCAGGCAAAACACCAATTTACATAAAATTAAAAAAGGAAATATTATACATGAAAATAATCAAATCACTGTTATTCTCAACACTGGGGAGGCTGAGACAAAAGACTGTTGTTAATTCAAGGCTAGTCTGGCATATATACCTAGTGAGTTCAGGATATCTTGGGCTAGAATAAGGCTCTGTCTTAAAAAAAATAAACAAAATGAATAACAAACAAATATCAAATTAAAATTTATTTAAAATGTCCTGCCAAAATAATAGTTATTTGTGTATATACCACTTCACCTTTTTCATCGTATTTTGCTAGTAAAATACCCTAGTCACACTCTAAGCATACTTCTAAGTATCAGAGCCTATGGTGTCCTGAAAGAATAACAGGTCTGGATCCATCCTGCCTGAATTCCTCACTCACCTCATCAACACTGTATTAAGATTATAGATGACCTCATTTAGAGGCATCATAAGTGATAAGAACATTAATGAGCTTATAAACTTTTGTCCATTGTTAATGTTCAGTCCACCTATGTGGCCCAGAGTTAAAATTCGCAAACACATTGCCACTGGTTACAGGAAGGGTACCTGCATGCTTGGCAGGCATGGATGTTGATGCCTGCATTCCCTAACTGCCCCGGGGGCTAGCAAGACCGAGTCAAGCATGTTCCCTGTGTGCAATATGTCAGGGAGGATCCATCAACCCATTGCCCATAAAAACCACTTGGGGTTTGTTAGCAAATAGCAGCTTATGAATGGGTGAACAGGGCTCTCCTCGAGTGGGTCTGCTCTGATACTACCTCTTGAACAACTGTCATTAAGGAGATGATACTGACCTGAAAGCTCATGCATTTGAAACTCTGGAATTAACTGTTCCTAATAAATAAAACATATTGATAGCTGAGAGGAGGGTTATATATACTGGCATTAATATTTATATATTAATGTTTAAATTTGTCATGTTTCAGGATATTTCCTACATGAATATTTTAGTACACAAACATACACAGACACAACACCCACCTCCAATGCACATATATACAGACACACTAACAGATACACACACATACGTACACACACACATACACAGACAACATACACAGGCATACATGTACTTTCCCCACATTACCCAAATGTCTGACAGTATTTTCAGAACAGTTAAATATTTGCTATAATAAAATTATAATATCTACTTATTCAATACAATATTTACTTATTCAATGATATTTAGAAGTGCATGTCGATGAACTGATGGATATAATTGCCAAGTAGCCTGATTCCCACAATGCTTTCTGATTATTATTATAGCTACTTAGTTGTCTCTGCAAAGTAAGAGATTGTATGTCAACTGACAAGGTTTACTTTGAAGAATCTAAAATAGTGACATTTAATGCTTATATTGACAAAGGGGTCTGGAAGCTAATGTATCACTTAGCTCACAGACCTGACTGAGAATCTCAAACCAAGTCCCATTCATGGCAGTCTCTCTGATTTGGTGTTCAGATTTTTCAACTATTGGGAATACTACAGCCTATCAGCTATGCTGTCGGAAAATGGGGACACCTTCTTAACCTCCCCTCCTTTTCCACTCTCGAGGTTGATTTATTCTCTGCCTGCTTCCACTTCTCCCAGGCCATCCTCTGTTTAGCAAGAACCCTGTGACTTCCAGTAAAATCCATCTGATTGTTTGATTAATGCTATATCCCACTCTGTATAGACTAAGCTTTTCATGAGATCCCAATTGTTTTAGTAACCATTCTGTCCTCAGTGATGGGTAGAGCCTGGATTTAATTAGCTGCTTTGTGGATGTTACTAATTATTTGCAATAATGAAGAGCTAGAGATCTGGGCTCTAGACAAAACTCGGAAGAACCACGACGCAGGGGAAAGGAACTGCCGAGCCACAGCTGCAGATTTTATGCCATCTTGAAGAAGGAACACCAGGCCAGAAAACTTCATGACAAAGCATGTCCAAAGCTGGAGTGTGGCAAATCTTTGTAATTCCTTAGGGGCAGTCATGGATTGAAGCTAAAACTACTCCAAACTGCTTCCAAGTCCTCATTTTTTGGAGGGGGCCAGGCAGGGGCTTGCCTTCTTTTTCTCAACAGAAGGAAGGTGTGAATAGTCAGATATGAATCTTCATCACTAAGGCGGAAGTAGGAGAATCCAGGATACTAGGGAGCCTAGTTCTGTCTACACCTGGTGTTCTCTCTCTCTGTCTCTGTCTCTCTCCTCAATGAAGTGCCAGGTCATGTCTCAGCCTTGGATCAATGTTAGAAACATTTCATCAAAGCAGCTGGCTAGAGGTCATAGGAGAAAGGCAAGTCTCCACCAAAGTGGTCCTGCTTTCTAACCACCTCTAAGAAACAAGCATGTATGTGCATGTATATGTGTGTCTGTGCATGCATACTTGTGTGTGTACATGTATACTTGTGTGTGTATGTGCATGTATACTTGTGTGTGCATGTATACTTGTGTGTGTGTGCATGTATACTTGTGTGCGTACATATATATGTGTGTGTGCATGTATACTTGTGTGTGTGCATGTATACTTGTGTGTGCATGTGTGCATGTGCATGTATATTTGTGTGTGTGCATGTGTGCATGTATGTGTTTGTGTGTGTGCATGTATATTTGTGTGTGTGTTCATGTATATTTGTGTGTGTGCATGTATATTTGTGTGTGTGTGCATGTATATTTGTGTGTGTGCATGTATACTTGTGTGTGTGCATGTATGTGTTTGTGTGTGTGCATGTATAT
>PVIH01025693.1:0-20179 GCA_004025045.1 Sigmodon hispidus | reverse complement strand
ATAGCAGCATTATTTGTAATAGCAAGAACCTGGAAACAACCTAGATGTCCCTCAACTGAAGAATGGATTAACAAACTGTGGTACATCTACACAATGGAATACTACACAGCAGTAAGGAAAAATGATATCCTAAAATTCACAGGCAAATGGATGGATTTGGAGAATATCCTCCTGAGCGAAGTCTCACAAACTCAGAGAGGTAAGCAGGGGATGTACTCACTCACTAGTGGTCTCTAAACAATCAAACAAGAAAAAAAGCCAAACATGCCCAAGCGGCAAACCACAACCACGGAACAGCTTGGGATCAGAAACACCCTGGACTGACCCTTTGGATCCCACTCCACCTAGAGGAACACCTGACTCACTCTTGAGGGAGGGGGGAAAGAACAGGATTTGGCCAGAAGTGGAGACTGATCTAAGCATTATTGGGTCAGTGGGACCATAGGACTGTCTGCTCCCTGCCCAGGGAGGGGATGGGGAGTTGCAGAGGGAAAAAATGACCAGATGTGTTGGGAGGGGAAAGAGACCTTGAATAAGGATATACAGGGATGGGAAAAAAAATTCAGAGGGAAAGATGAACACAAAGAAAATATAGGTGTAGCAATCTTATTTGTATTTCTACCGTTGATAAGCCATGCTTATCATTCTTATCCTCTGTATAGTTATTGTTAACTCTTCCACATTTTAAATTCTTTTTACTGTGTTTTTTTTTTCAGAATCTACTATTTCTTTATTTACTTTAGTCACAGAGTATGAAGACCTTTCCTTCCCTCCCCCTCAAAAAAATAAGCTTACTGTTTAAAATATTTTACTTTAGGCACAGGAAGTTTAGGTTTTAAGGAAAGGAAAAATTCCAAATACTAACTTACATGTTTCTTCTAGACTGTGAAGAAAAATATGCATTTATTGCATCTTCAGACTTTATAGTGATAGATTTCCAAACATTTTTTTTAAAGAATCATGATTGATTATAACAAAACAATGTTTCCCAAAATATATTTAAGACTGGACTTTGGTTGAAATCGGGTATACTTAGTTTAGAAAAACTATAATGAAAAGAATACAAGGTAATGATGATGTGTAACAATTTCCATTGATCATTAACTTAATTGGTGGTCTGCTTTTTTGTTATGCATTTTGAAAATGGCAATCCTGTGTTAGAAATGGCTCTGCCAAATCCTAAACAATTACAATCAACTGTTTTGAAAGTTGTTTTTAAAATGCAAACAGCCAACCTCATTTGCTGACCTTATGACACATGCCTCAAAATTATCAAATTTCTTCCCTTTAAACATGAGCTAGAGTGTATGATGCAACATTGCACTTACTGGTGTTTATATGTAGCACATGTGTTTCTCTTCTATGACCCCATGTGAGCTGTTCCTGACCTGAGCACTAACACTCTGTATGTATGAACCACACATAGCTTTAAAATGAAAATTACAGCACCATGGGAACCAGCTTTATTGCGCAGAAAACCTACCTTTTACAATTACTCTTTTGTCAAACCTGATATTGAATGAAAAATATCAACGGAGCTTGGAACTAGACAAAACTCTGTTTTTTTTTTTTGATAAATACAAAATAAAGAAGGAAAAAAAAAAGAGAAACAGACACCATAACAGAAAACAACAGTCAAAACACAGAGTTGTGGATCCCAGTCCCAATGGAAACATTTACAAAACATTTTTGCACCTAAACTCTGGGAACCTTGTAGAAGAGTAGAAAGCCATAGTCTAGTAGTTTTCTGTGAGATTGTATCTTCTGGCAATATTAAAAGCAACACCTACAAAGTCTCAACAACCTGACTTCCAAACATGAGGCTAACAAGGGAAACAACAGTAGACATGCTAACATAGACAGTGGAAAGCTCATGGGACCCTACAAAACAAACTACAGACAATCAAGGAATGCTGAGAATGGGAGAAACAACTCTTTATCCAAGGAAGAGAACATCTGTTGGCTATCCAATACCATATGATCAGCCCTAAAAACATATATACAGACTGAGTAAGTTGTACTTAGAAATACATATTTATCTATATGCATGTAACAACAAAAAATAAAAGAAATAAATTTGAAAAAGATCAGGGAGGGTATGTAGGAGGATATGGAGGAAGAAAAGAGAAAAGAAAAAAGATGTAAATTATTATAATTTCAAAATTATAAAGGAAAATTTCTTTATTACATGAATTTTCAGTTAGTAAAAATAAACTTTACTGGGTACAAATCAGGAAATATTTCATTGCAGAAACTTGAATATGTTTTGTGTTGGTTTTCAGTGAACTCTGAAATGTTCATTCTGATTTCCTGATGGATTTTAATAATTCCTGAATAATTATAAGCACTAGAATTCTAAGTAATAGGTAACATATGGACTAGGCCTTCTAAAAATATAGGGAATATTTAGACTTCTAAATGGGTCCTACAAGTATCCCATCTCTTAAGTCTTGCTCAGAATTATAGTGGAAAAATATACACACATACACACATACTGCTTTGTGGAATATGGTTATGAATGATACTCACTTCTGAAGCTGTTCTTAAATGATTAATGAAACTGATTGTTCTGTAAGCAAGTTTACTTGATCATATAATTGTGACCAATACTTTCTACCACATAACAAAACCTACTTGTGTAATTAAATATTATATGTCACTTTGCTTGATTTATATTATTTTTATGAAAATGAGTTGTATCACCCTTTTTCAGTGAGTTAAAAGGGAATACTTTGCAAAAGAAGGAAGAAATATATTGAAATGAGCTATGCTAACCTTTATTTCTTACTAGCAATTTTTATAGATCCAAGCCTATCACCCTGCACCAAACTCAAATTCTTATGGATCAAAGTTCTCAACATAAATCCTGCTACATTGATCTTGGTAGAAAAGAAAGTGGGAAATACCCTCCAACTAGCTGGAATAGGTGACCACTTCCTAAATGTAACACCAGTAACAAAGCAACAGTCAATAAGTGGGATCTCCTGAAACTGAGAAGTTTGTGTAAAGCATATGACACAGTCATTAAAACAAAATGACATCCTATAGAAAAGAATGGTAAAATATTTTCACCTACCCTTCAAGTGACAGAGGATTGATCTCTAAAGTATATAGAGAACTCAAGAAACTGGAACCCCAAACCCTGAATAACCCAATCAAAAATGGGATTCAGAACTAAAATGGGAATTCTCAGGAGAAGAATTGCAAATGGCTGAAAGACCCTTGAAAAAATGCTCAGCATCTTTAGCCATCAGAGAAATGTAAATCAAAACAACTTTGAGATGCCACCTTACACCTATCAGAATGGCTAAGATCAAAAACTCACATGACAGCCTTTGCTGGAGAGGATGAGGAGTATGGGGAACATTCCTCCATTGTAGGTGGGACTGTAAACTTGTTCAGCCACTCTGGAATGCAGTACAGTGTTTTCTCAGAAAACTGGGAATCAATCTCCCCAAGGATCCAGCAATAACACTTTTAGGCATATATCCTAAAGACACACATTCACACTCCAAAAGTATTAGCTCAACTATGTTCATAGCAGCATTACTTATAATAGCAAGAACCTGGAAACAACATAGATACCCCTCAAATGAGAAATGGATCAACAAACTGTGGTATATCTACACAATGGAGTATTACCCAGCAGTAAGAAAAAAATGATATCCTAAAATTTGTAGGCAAATGGATGGATTTGGAGAATATCTTCCTGAGCGATGTCCTACAAACCCAGAGGATAAGCAGAGGATGTAGTCACTCATTAGTGGACTTTCAGCAAAAAACATTCTTTTTTCATTGAAAGATGATGGGTGGATAAAGTAATTTAATACACACACAAAAAAACAAAACAAAACAAAACTTCTGGTTTGTCTGTAGAAGGGTTGCTTAGCAGAAATTTTTGGTGGCTATAGTACATTCATGGGCATTATCTGTGACTTACTGTGCTTTCTTCACCCGTACCTGAGCCTAATCTGGCCTGAGAAGCTTTAGATTTTATTTTTCATGTTTCATGTATTTTAGATAAAAGAGAAGTTTTATTACTGTATGGTTTTTTTTAATCTATTGTGAATGTTTTGCTTTTTTATACAATGTTTGATATTGATTTTCCAAAAACAATAAAAAATATAAAACAGTTTTCACAGAAAAAAAGAGATTTATTGATTTCTTTTCATTTCTTCTTTATTTTTTCTATGTCCTTAAGGAAATTTTTATTTCCACTTTAAAGTCTCCTATCATCTTCATAAAGTTATTTTTAAGATCATTTCCTTCTACTTCTATTTTTGAACATTCAGTTCTTGCAGTTTGAGAACCACCAGGTTCTGATGGTGCAATATTTTTTTATTTTAACATATTCATGCACTGTCATCTATTCATCTCTTCCTCAAATCCTAAAATCAGGGCAGTATCTGTCTATGTCTCAGGGAACTGATCTTACTTTAATCTGCTCATGGCTATGTCTATATTTCAGGGAGCCTTTATTGAACCAATATTAGCTCTTGGTTTTCTTGTGGTTGGTGCATTATTTGTTGTAGAGAGTTGTTCTTGGTCGAGAAGTAGAAAGTTGATTCTGTGTCTCTGGGAGCCACTCTTGCGTCCAGTAGTGAATGTCAGATTCTGTGTCTGGTTTTCTTCCTTCCTTGAAGGTAATCAACATTGCCATGTTATTTAACAACTTTCTCTAATATTGTAATGTTAACGAGTAAAAGCCTTTCTCTGTAGGTTATAAATGTCCTAGTAGTCTTTGTATGTATCATTCCTCTGTAAATCTACATATTGATTTAGTTACACCTATAGTTGAGTTAGATAAGTGATTACCAAATTCTGTCTAATTAAATACTATTAAAGTTTAAAAAAAACCTGAAAATATCTGTAGTTGATAAAAGATTGATTCTGTGTACTAATTTTTCCTCATATTTATCCTCCAATTACCTCCATTTTTTTTAAAAAAGCTATTACTTAAAAAATCTAATTATACTTTAGGGAAAACCTTTAAGATTTATCTTAGATAGGGTTTCTATTATTATGAAAGACACCATGACTATGACAACTCTTATAAAGGAAAACATTTCATTGATGTGGCTGGCTTACAGTTTCCAAAGTTCAGTTTATTATACTTGTGGAGGAAAGCATAGGTGTGTGCCGACAGACATGGTACTGGAGAAGTACCTCAGAGTTCTACATCTTGTAGGCAACAAAAAGTCAGATGAGACAATGAGCAGTTTCTAGAGCATAAGAAACTTCTAAGCCTGCTTCACAGTGACTACTTCCTCCAACCTGGTCCTATGTACTTCATCAAAGCCATACCTTTTAATAATGCCCCTCTCTGTGAACTTATAGGGAGCAAGTACCTTCAAACTACCACAGAGGCATAGCTTTTCTTGCCATTGTTGTGACAATTATTTAGACTGGTGAGCCATCACAGAACCTGCTGTCAAGATTTTCTACAAGTATTTGTTTTCTTGATACTTATCTCATGAAACACATGTATTTTTTACATATAATCATGTGTTGATATTTTAAAACAAACATGTTTAATCATAAAAGTGCTGTTTTCATTTGGTTTGTGAATGGAATTTAGTTAATTTTTACCTGATTTGAGATTCTCTCAGCTGGGTCATGTATGCATCTTCTTCCCAAGAGCTCTAAAGTTAGTTCCTAGTGAGAATTACTACCCACCATCTGTTAATTGTTTTTCAGTAAAAATGGGTAATACATAGCTTTAACTGTGTCATAAACTGAAATAAGTCACAGTTCATTGTATCATTCAAACTTATTCCAATAAATCATGTTTAAATTAGGAAATGATGATGTTACAAAGGTAGAAGTTGAATTGTTCAAATCTATAAAAACATTGACAGAAGCTTTCACTCATTTTTCAGAGAAGATATAGAATACTTACCATTGAACAGGCAATGACAACTGAAGCTAGCATATAACTGAGGATTTTTTTCATATGAACTCAGCAAGGTTTCTAAAACTTTCACCACTTGTATCTCATGTTTTAGATATAGTAACTATGACAGTCTGTGTGCTGTATTTAATATGCTAAGCAAGAAATTCTGACAAGAAAATTACTAAGCAAGGTGAAAAGATTTGCCATCATTTCAAACCTAGGAAGAGATTCTTATAGAGTATAATATGATAAGTATAGAAAAATTATAAAACCTGACATGTGACTCTAATATATAAAAAATAAAATGATCTTGAATTATCAAATCAGAAGGTTATGTGACATTTCTATGCATGCTCTGTGGAATTCATAAGGACTAATAAAGTGTGACAGCAAGTATATGTGGGTGAATAACTCACTCATATCTGCATTTGTCCACAGAAAGAATAAGTCACCATTAAGAACTACATACCAGAACAAATAAATACAGCTATTGTTAAATTTGAAGCTGTTTTTATCAAGTTTCCCCCTTTAAGACATCCTCAATGCTGTATCTTTTTAAAGAAATTTCAATACAAATGTGTCATTTATATAGTAATAATTTATGTTGACAAGTAAATAGATAAAGAAGAAACAGTAAAAATTAATAAATCATATAAAAATGAAAATTAATTAAAAAAAAAGAACTCAGAGACTCAGCATACACAGTCTGCACAGGTCTGCATCAGATCCTCTGCATTTATGTTATGTTTTTATGGGATTTCTGCATTTCAAAAGAATGGCTCTCTAATTCTTCTGCCTTCACTTGCATTCTCCCTTCTGCTGCCTTCTCTCTCCAACTTTGTTGTGATAATTTTTGTGTTATTATATTTTATTTTGTTATTTTAAATCAATAAATAAAATCCTAGGGCAAAAAAAACTACTTACCTAACTCACAAGAAACAGATTATTACACTATATTAGGCTTGACTGGATATCAAAGGAATATATTTTGGTGAAATTTTATTTAAAATATTAAATTCAAATAAGGTTACCAATTTGTTTTTTCCTACAAAGGAATAGATAAGTGGAAGAATATTGTTTGAAGTCTTCATCTTTAGATATAACTCTCTAATTTTTTCTTACTATTCTCGTATAAACTTTTGTTTATTAAGATATAATAAGATATAAGATACAATAAGGCTAAATTAATATAAGATATAATAAGGGTAAATTAAACTTATCTAAGAACTTCCTTTTCAAAATTCTTTTTAAGATGTTTTATTTAATTTTAGAATTACCTTATCAGTCACTTGACATAAAACTTCTGTGATAGAGTAATTGAGATTCATATTCTGAAATTATAGGTCTAAAATGATTTCTTGTTATACCATGCATGAGAAACATATTTATTTGTTTTAAATTTTGCTCCAAATTTAGTATTACATGCCATAATTTTGAAAGCCATTGAATAAAATAAAATTTGGGGACCAAACATAAATCAGGTTTTTAAGCAATGCTAAATGATATCAGGGTCACAAAAACATTATATTGCTTGAATGTGTTTCCAAGGCTATTCAGAAACTCTTTTGTTCTGTCAATCTGGAATTATTCTCATAACTGTAAGCAAAGCAAAAACAATAAAGAAAAGTAGCTGGTGTTGAAGTGTGGAGTGAAATATTTTCATTGTTTAAACTGTGGTCAGGAAGCCAGCACTTGTTGGGATAGTCTTCAAGTATTCCTTGGACTTCTTTAATACAGCTTTTAGTAGTTTTCCACTTGCTGAGGTTTCACTTCTGTCAGACCTCCAAAGAATAACTTAAATTTTTGCTTAGAGCACTGTGAGAATGGACAGTTTTGTGGTCATGCAGTTGGAAATTTAAATTTAAACTGCTTTTGGCTCAAACTGATTTCACAGGTGCTGTCACTGAGTCTCCTGTTTTCATGATGCACAGTAAAATGGGAAGGGATATAATAGCTACTGTGAAATTCAGGCGTGTAGACTCAAGGTGTAAATATAGCCAGCCCCAGACTGTATTTGTGCAGAGATTACAAATGTGAGTGCCAACACTGATGGTCATACAGTGCCTTTCTATCTGTTGATGTTACTATAAAATAAACACAAATGTTTCTTTAAGAAATGTAGTACACAATTCTTACTGAATACTGCCTAATTGTTTACTTAAATAATGATTTGATCATGTTCCTTTTTTTTGTTTGTTTGTTTTTCTAATTTTTTTCACATTGTATAACAAGTCAGTTATTTTATGAATATTACTTAGTGTTTTTTGATTCTTCTACATGCCTATCAACTTTTTTTTTTCTCTATATAGCCTTGGCTGTCCTAGAACTTATTCTGTAGATCACACTGGCTTAGAACTAAGATATCCATCTGCCTTAAGAGTGGAATGCTAGGTTAATTAAAGGTGTGTTGAATAATTTCTTGTTCTCTTTTCACCCATGTATCATTTTCCGTTTAAATCAAGCATTTGTAATAATTATTCTGTACTAGAGGGTTAGCATGTAATATAGTATCAAAAAATAGGATTGCATTCTGTGAATTCAAATAAGTAGAAGATCAGTGCAATTTATGACTTCAAACCATATGATTTACAAGACTCAATAAAGTATTTAGTTGTACATACTTTTAGGAAGGCATGCCCTCTTTTAGATTATTAGAAATCAGAATATTAAAGGAAGGTTAAGGGAGGAAAGATAATTTTGGAAGAACTTAGGGGTTTTCTCTGAGAGATGAGGCTAACATAATAATTCATTATATAGTAACAGGACATACAATGGACAGTAAGTACATGTTTAAACTCTGGTCTCAGTGATGAATTTTTAGTACATGTTGTAATAGGCTTTTGGCCAGGACTTTCCTGCCTAGACCCAAGGTTCTGACCCACCCTTGGCCTCGCTGAGCTTAGCCTCAACCACTCAGGCTTATGTTATTTTTATGCTGATCGATTTAGGACCCAGGTATATAATCTGCTGACTCCTTCATCGGAACTCAATGCATCTTGTTTAGCCACACAGCTCAGTACCTTTTCTCAGCAGCATTTCCTCTTCATCTCCTAGCAGTTCTGTGGCATCGGATTCTGTTCTGAGATGTCCCCAAGTTTTTTTTGGTCTGGTAGGTTCTCCCATACTTCCTTTCTGTTTTTGGCCAATTAGCTTTTTCTAAACCCATAGGTGAGACAATTTTTTACAGTGTAACACATAATCCCACTACAAGTACAGCTTTTATTTTTTGAAAAAGAAGAGCAATTGCTTAATTGTTCTTTTACACTTCAGAATTTCTCTATGAACAGTGATAGAAGATGGCATCTAGATCCATTTTTCTTTTAAAGGGTCTGAAAAAATTACATCTGACTGGAAGAGACACATTTCATCCAATGACAAGCAGTCTTGGAAACAGCAACAGTTTGTCATCTGCTCCTTACATGTAATTCCAACAGATTCCTCATGTGAGAACCACAGAAACTAATATATCAACTACACAGAGGAATTTTGTATATTAGAATAAAAAAAACCAGGATCATAGACCTCTAAGTGGATGGAAACTTTATTGTCTGGAAAAAGCTTTTTCTTCTTTGATGTATCTGGAATAAGAACATTTATTTCTTCCAGAAACAAAAAAAGATCTTTAAGAAGGGTTAAAACAGTAGGAGGTGCCCCTAGACTCCATGAGTGGGAAATAGTACCTATGAAATTAGTGAGACATTCAGAGTTTGTGCCTCTTTTAGAAAGATACAGCCAAAATTCAGAAGTGACAGAGGGAAATGAGATGAAGACACAACCAGTCTCAGTGAGCAGAAACCAATGCCTTTGATATTAGTTAACACAAGAGAGGAATCTCCTTCTTGAGAAAGACACACCCAGACCAAAATTCAGGGCCCTTATGATTGGTTAAGGCAATAAGAAGACCTCTCCTCCATTGTGATGTGAACAGTCAGACATATTGCTTAATGTCAATAGCAAGGTATTGCACTTGGGCTCATTTTCTGAATACTGTTTTTTTTGTTGTTGTTGTTTTTTAACATCAGACCTAAGTTAGTCATTTACCATAGAGTAGGGTGAAGAAGCGGGGGAGGAGATAAAGTGATAGGAAGAAAAGAGAGTGACTGAGAGGGGCATGAGGGGGAAGGAAGTTTGACAAGCGAATACATAGATAAAAAAATGTGACTTCATTCATAAAAAACTTGAAAAAATATTGCACTGGTGACTGAGTTTGCCATCTCTCTCATGATGTATCATGATAGTACATTACTACAACTTCTCACATAATTTTTCAGCTGTTGGGATACTGCATGTTACATTAAACCAACCCATATGGTGGTGTTCATTTATTAAATTATTTTTGTTTTTTTTTTTTTTAAAAACTGACCTAGAATTATGTTAATATAATTATCTCTTAAGTACTAATGTATTAAGTGTTATAAACTTTATCAACTTGTCTAAAAGCAAAATCTTGACAATCTAACTCTAAATCCTAAGAATATAGATTTTTGTAGAAACTGGATTGTTCCAGAGGTAATTAGGGTCATTAGATTGTGCCCTAATTCAAGAAATTTTTATGAAAAGAGGATGCTTGTACACAACAATCCATAGAGAGGAGACTATTCAAGATGGTCATGAACAAGCCAAGAGGAAAGTCATAGAGAAAATCAGCTCTGCTGATATCTCAATCTCAAGCCTCCAGAATTGGGAGATTATAGCTTCCCAGAGTGGCTGAAGCCAATCTGCAGTACTGTTTTTTTTCAGCAGTTACTTTATTTCTCTATATTCCATCTGAATAGTATCCTACAGGGAATAAGACAGAAAAGTGTAATTTTAATTATACTGATAATTGTTAAAAAATGTACAAATATTCATTTGTACATAAAACTACATTTATATATTATTTTGTTGTTAGAGTATTTAATTGTGGAATAACTATGGAATAATCTAACTGTTCTGACCAGGCTGGATTTCTTATAAATTTTATTTCTAAAAACCTTGGCATTAATTTAACAAATCTTTTTGCTTATTGTTTTCATTAATGATCCAGATGCTAATAAATCAAGTCTGTACAGAATCCATAATTGATAAATGTCTTAAAAATGTTATTAATAGCTAAGTGAGCAGTCTCCTCAGGAGTCCTTTAAATGATGAACACCTGTCTCATCATTAACTTAACAGCTTCTCATTATGAAGGGTATCAGCAAATGGTAGCTGGTGGCATTCTTATTGTATAACTGAAGTGGTGGGAATGCTAACATATTGAATAACTGATATGTACCTTGTCAGAAAATTCTTGTTTTTAATGGAACAGCAATGTAAAGTACACAGCGATAACATTTTTTTTTGATATTGAAATTTTTTGTCAATAACAAGGTTAATACATTCCAAAAATATATATGTAGTTGTTCACAGCTACATATATTACTAAAAAAATTTAAAAAGCAGAGTATGGAGTACTCAGAGATACTTACTAACTTAGTTTGCCACAGTAGAAAATCCAGGTATAAGGACAGCTGTTGCAACACGTGAAATATATGGATGTAGACATTTTACAATTCCTTTCTTCATTTATAATGATATCCCCTCCACAGATACATTATTTTGGGTCTGTAAATCAGTATTTATATTCAATAAGTGTTCACTAAAGACAGAATAAGTTTTGGATAAAAATAATAAATACCAAGGCAACCCTTTTTTCCATTGTTTGTTTTGCTCTTTAGGGGGGCATATAACCCAGCTTCCAAAAAAATTACACACTGAGGCTTATTCTTAATTATAAATTCTTAGCCTTAGCTTGGCTTGTTTCTTTCCAGATTTTCTAATCTTAAATTATTCCATCTACCTTTTGCCTTTGGGCTTCTACCTTTCTCTTACATTTGTAAATCTTACTTTCTCTCTTACTCTGAGGCTGACTCTGGCTTGGTAGCTGGCCCCTAGTATATTCTTTTTTCTTGTTCTTTTTTTCCCTCATACATTCTCTTTCTATTTACTCTCTTTGCTTCTCAGGCCTGCATATTCTTTCTTCTGCTTCACTGTTAGAAATTCAGCTCTTTATTATACCAATAGGTATTTTAGAGAGACTGGAATACAGCTTCACAGAGTTAATAAGTGCAGCATAAAAGACTGCAACATGTCAGCATCATTAAAGAAAGGTTTCATGACATAAACACATCTTAAAGTAATATTCTAAAACATTCTTCTGATTTTTCAGCCTATACCAAGATAATGTCTGAGGACAAGAAAGGCAAGACTGAGACATGACCATAATATATTAAGACTTGTGTTGATGTCATCCTAATCCTTATTTAAGCATTAGTTCTACCAGTGGAATTTTTGCTGTCCAGTAGACAAATAGCGATAGCGTTACAGAGCCTCTATCAGTCCCAAGAGTTTATAAGGACCTGTTTTTAACATGTCATAATTTAGACTCTACGTAGGGGTCTCTTGCCATAAATGGTTATTTATGTTTAAATTAATCAGTACTTGTATTTAGCTGTGGAGCTTGGAAGATAGCTGTAGGTATAGTGATTGCTTGGCAAACATGGCAAGAGAGTGCAGATCCCCCAAATTCTCAGAAAACCAAGTTGATTGGCCATGATAGTTGATTTGTAATCCCATTATTCAGTAGGCAAAGACAAGAGATTCTTCAGAAACACTGGATAGCTATATTAGCTAAGTTGGCAAGCTACATATTCAGTGAGAAACCCTACCTCAGTTAATAAAAAAGGGACTGATTAAAGAAGATGCTTGTTGTCAACCTCTGGCCTTTATACATACATAAAAACTAGTATACATACATGTGAACATACAAATGGACACAGAGAGAGAAAAGCTTCTCCTCAAAAACAGTATTTTACTCATTCAGTCACTATATCTGACATTCCTATTGCCACAAAAATTTTTATTAGAAAGAATTAACTCAGACAGTGCTTAACTTCTGCCTTCAGTCCAAACTTTGTGCATCATTTTTTCACTTAAATATTGTTTCTTTGATTTACATTTTATCTAAGGCAAAGCTTGTGTTTTTAAAATTACTGATCACACAAAAAATTTATTGTAAAACTTCTCCAAGTGCATTGACACCATACTTGTACATGAGAATTTAATACTAATTTCGATCAACTAGGTTTTATTGTAGAAAATTTTTTAAAAACAATTTGAGTCTCCTATAATACAAGTTAATTTTATATCAACTTACATATAAAAATTATAAGACTATAAATTATGCATGAATTGATTAACAGAAAATACATTATTTGTTATAACTAACAAACACATGTAATCCATAAAATGCTACTGAATTACTGTTCTTCTGTTGAAAGACTCTGGGTTCTAGGGTTTGACCCAGGCATTCAGTTTAGGTATCCAGTAGATATAAGACTTGTCCCAGCTTGCCCAGACATGCCCAGGCTCCCCCCGTCCCTCCCCACACAAGCACAAGCCTGCGAGCAGGCAGATAGTAAAAGGGGTTGCTAAGAAACCATCAGATAACCAGAAGTAGGTGACCGGGACCGCATACCACAAGAAGCCTGTAATCAGGGAGCCCCCCTCCCAGCAAGCGACCGTTTCCTCCCGCCGTTCCTTCCCGCCACTAGGCCTTCATCCAATAAGTAAAAGTTGTTGTTTAAATGAGCAAATGATTTCCTTGTTTTCCCTATAACCACGCCTTTTGCTTCTGTAAGTCTGCTTCCCGCTCTCCCCTATGCTATAAAAAGCCCCTGAACAAAGCCTCAGGGCGCCAGTCTACTCTCCGAGTTACTGCCGCCCGAGGATATCTTCGTAACCTGAATAAACCCTCTTGCAATTTGCATCTAATCTGTGGCTCAGCTCGGTCTCTGGGACTCGGAGTCTCCTTCTGAGGAAAGGTCCTCATTTGGGGGTCTTTCACTGTGTCTGAGTGGGAAGCAATGTAAACTATGTTATTATTTTAAAATGCTAATAATGATAATTTAGTGTGGAAACACTGAAACACAGAATTTTTCATTAAATGTTATTTACACAGACTCCGGAGAGCTCTATCACAAGAGGTGAGTTTTCTTCCTTTTAGGTATCCTGCCAGGCCAGCGTCCATGTCTAGGCAACAGGGTAAAAATCATGCCCCTCAAACCCATCACAGCTCCAGCTGCAGTTAAGCAAACAAACCTGACTATCACTCATTCCCTTTATCTGAACCTCTAGCCTACAAAACCAACTCTACTAGCAAACCCCATTAATCCCCCCGAGACCTCAACTGCTCATAGAGATACAGAACCCCCTGGCTCCAGTTCCACCATGAGCTCCAATTGCATCAAGAGCACCATTTAGACCAAGAACAAAACCCTGGAACCAAAAAAAAAAAAAAAAATGCTTTCTCACGATTGGAAAAAGAAAATGGTGGATCAAAGTACAAAAACACATTCAACAACATAAAGAACAATATGGTTCCACTAGAAGCTAGAAGTTTTACAACTGCAAGATTTGAACATGCTGATATAAAAGAAGCAAAGGAAAACAACATTAAAATAACCTTATGGAGATGATAGAAGCCCTGAAGCTGAAATTAAGGATAAAATTTAGAAACTCCCTTAAAGAACAAGAGAAACATACAAACAAAAAATTGAAATCAATCAATAAATCCCTTAAAGAAAGCCAAGAAAACCAAGAAAAAGAAATTAAACAGGTAAAGGAAATAGTTAAAGACATAAAAATTGAAAAAGAGCAATAAAAAGACACAAACCAAAGAAATATAGGAAGTGGACAATCTGAGTAAATGAACAAAAGCTACAGATTCAAGCATAACTTACAGAATACAAAAGGTAGAAGAGAGAATTTCTGGCTTTGAAGATGCAATAGAAAAAATAGATTCCTCAGTCAAAGAAAACAATGAAGTAAAAAAAATGTCATAACACAAAAGGTCTAAAAATATGGGACACCTTGAAAAGACCAAACCTAAGAATAATAGGAACAGAAGAAAGAGAAAAAAACAGCTCAAGGCAAAATAATATATTCAATAAAATTATAGAGGAAACTTTCCCAACCTAAAACAAAATTTCTATGAAGATACAAGAAGCTTACAGAATACCAAACAGACTAAATCTGTCAAAAAAGTACATTTCCCACAAAATAGTCAGAACATTAAACATACATAGTTAAAAAAAATATTGAGAGCTGCATAGGAAAAAAAGACCAAATAACTTATAAAGACAGATCCTTCAGAAAAATACCTGACTTCTCAGCACAGACTATGAGAGTCATAAGGTCCTGGATAGATGTTATATAGACATTAAGAGATCACAGATGCCATCTTAGATTATTGTATCTTGCAAAAGTTTCAGTCTTCATAGATAAAATGCACAAGATATTCCATGAAAAAACCAGAAGTAACAATACCTATCCACAAGCTTCAGCAAGTCTACAAACTCATGGAAGCTGAAAAACTCTCAACTACTCCAGCTCTGTGTCAAGGGAGAAATTAAAAAAAAAGTCTTCCTATAATGCAACAAAAATAAATCCACAACATACCTACACTTTGGGAAACAATGAAAACAAGTACTAAGAGGAAATTTCATAGCACTAAGTACCTACATAAAGAAGTTTTTGAAATTTCACAAAACAACGTAATAGCACACCTAAAACTCTATAATAACAACAAAAGTCAACTCATGCATAAGAAGGAGAATGGAGGAAGCAATTAAATTCAATCAAAATGAACAGAACAGAGAGAACAATACAAAGAATCAATGAAGCAAAGAGTTAGTTCTTTGAGTAAGTCAACAAGATAGACAAGCTTTTATCCAAACTAACCAAAAAGTAGAGAGAGAATATCCAAATTAACAAAATCAGAAATGAGAAGGGAAACAAAACAAACACAAAGAAAATCCAGAGAATCATTAGGTCACACTTCAAATACCTGTACTCTACAAGATTGGAAAACTAAAAAGAAATGGATACCTTCATAAACAAGTACTACTTACTATAACTAAATCAAGACCAGATCAATGACTTAAGTAGATCCCTAAGGGAATAGAAATAGTTATTGAAAGTCTCCCAACCAAAAATATCCAAGGCCAGATGGCTTCAGTGAAGATTTCTATGAAAAATTTAAAGAAGAACTAATACCAATACTCTTCAAATTATTCCATACAATAGAAAAAGAGAGAAAATTAGCAAACACTTTTTATGAGGTTATAGTTACCTTGATACCCAAACCACCCAAAGATGCAACAAAAAAGAAGAATTACAGACTATTCTCTCTCATGAACATTGAAATAAATCTATTCAACAAAAAGCTGACAAACTGAATCCAAGAACATATTAAAAATATTATCTACCGTGATTATGTTATCTTCATCCAAGAGATGTAGAGATGGGTCAAGTTATAAAATTAGTCAATGTTATCCATCATATAAACAACCTGAAAAAAAAAAGTCCAGATGATCATTTCATTAGATGCTGAAAAAGGCCTTTGACAAAGATTCCACACCTCTTCATGATAAAGGACTTGAAGAGATCAGGAATACAAGAAAGCTATCTAAACATAATAAAGACAATATACAGCAAGCTGACAGCCAGCATCAAACTCAATGAAGAGGAACTCAGCAGATTGAGTTCTGAGTTTGCTTGTGGTAGGCAAATATGTGTCCAATATTATGGTGCTGTTCTCTAGTATAATAAGTCCCTGAGGTAAGGTTTGTATTAAGTTAGTAGACAGCTACTCAAACCAAGTAAAGCCTTTTCACCTTGCTGATACTTGAATGCTATTCTGTGTGATCTGGGCTAATGGCACTCCGTAAATATGGTCATTGTATTCCAATTCTTTGAAAGCATTAAGGGTTGATTGTGTTTGTTATTTGTTTTGAAGATATGCATAGCCTTGACATTCTGACTAAGCTATACTTACTGAAAAGTTCATGGGCAGAAAGCAGAATGGAGAAGAGAGTAGGTTGCTAAGAGAGAAAGTATCAGCATTTATAACTCACAAGGATATGAAGAACATGCATATATGTAAAAAAAAACTATAATTTAGTGCAAAGAAAAGATTAAACACATACACATTGTACACATTCCTACTCTGCTGCTCTTTGTTTTTTTCTTGTAAGAAAATCCATTGTTCACTAATGAGTGAATACATCCCCTGTTTCTCTTTCAGGGTTTGTAGTACCTTGTCCTTTTACTTCTGCATTTATGGCCTCTGACATGGGTGTGGGTGATGAAAACTTTTCTTTAAGGGGCTAGCCACAGGGAGTTAATTATACTCCAGTACCTAAATTAGCAGCATGAATGGGCTTTTTTGTAAATGTGGAGATTGTAAGAGTGGGTATGAAACTAAGACTGACAACTGAGTCTGATGGGGTACATGATGTAAAAATCACCAAATAATAAATTTTAAAAAAGAAATAAAAAGAGCAGAAAAAAGAAAAATCCATTGTTATTAAGTCATGTTTTTACAAGTTATTATTGATAAAAATGATGCATTTGATCTGAATCTGATTCATCTTTTTCATGGGATGAAAGTTTTCATAGTAACAGTAATTGAGGTAAGAAAAGCATATTACATTAAAAAGATAATGGCACATATTTTTATTTTTTTATTTTTTTTTACCAAAATTTCTTTCAGAAGCAGGTCTTGTCCTTTTCTGAAAACTATATTAGAAAATTGTTGAAAAAAAAATCAATTCAGGATAATTCACATATTTATGGCTCTACAAAATACCACAAAAGTGGATCATTTGAGTATATTTGCACACAGAAAAACATTTGAGAACTGTTTGATTGTAGACTGACATAAAGGAATGTAAAAAAAACATGCTTAAGATTAAATATTTTTCTCTGTTTGTAGAAATGTATAAATATCTTTTAAATAAAAATAAATTTTTATCATATTTGACGAGATTTCTATAACATATCTTAGATCAAGAATACTAAAACTGGGACTGGAGAAGTGGCTTTCTAAATAAGAACACTTGCTGTCTATTAGAGTACCCAGTTCTTTCCAACACTCTTACAATAGCTGAAATTATCGTTTCAGGGGATCTGATGTTTTTTTCTGGTCTCCATGAGCACGACCAGCACAGGTATCACAGACATTTATATGTAAATATGTAATTATAACAGTCAAGTAAAACACTCACACACCTAAAAAAGTTTTAAAAATACTGAATCAATGTTTTTGTTATCTACAATCCTACATATTTATGTATATTTATATTTCAGATATCTTATTACATTAGCCTCTGTTAATCAACCACTAAAGACTTTAAGAGGAAAAATTATTTCTATGATGAATAAGACACTGATATTTTTAAAGTACAGAAATATATGAAAATTTCTAATTTGTATTTTTGAAGTTTAATTTTGTAAACCTTTTCAGTTAAAAACATGTATTTTTTGTGCCTTTATGCTGCATCAAAAGAGAAACTTTCTCTGGTGCATCATTTATGCTTGCAATTTCTATATAATCAGGAAAACAATTTTAATTAATTCAGACAGTCACCTCTATGGTGTCTGTGCCCTTTAGGGACTCTTTCATTATGGATGCAAATGTGATCCTAAAATAATGAGAATGTTATTAGCCTGCTGTATTCATCAAGGTGGTCAGGAAGAGAACAAAAAGAAATCATTTAATGGTGAGGTAATCTTTTAACATACAGTAATGACATTAACTTTAGTATTTCAGAGCCTCATTTTCATGGCTACGATTAGACAATCTGCTTTTATGCTCAGTGGTGAAGATGATGAGGGCAGATGTCAAGAAAAGATTAACTCAGCATCTTCCTTTTTACTGTCAGAATATAGATCAGGGCTTCATTTTTGCAACTGAGAAAGAATATGTTCCTGCTAACCAAAAATTTTGAGTCACATAATTTATAGAAAATAAAAGCTCACAAAAATCAGAAGGCATTTAATAATGCATTCTAATGTTACAGTTTAAATATGTTTAGAAAGAAGATATGAAGATTTATTAACCTCTGGCCATTATACTTGATAAAAAAGAGATCTGTAGAATATATATTTAGTGATTCCATTGTGAAGTCTATCTCACTAAGCTGAAAAATTGAAAAATTGTCATTGTTGTGTAATCACTCCAATATAATGCTTTATACATTATTTATTCATCAAAAATAGTATATGTGATTTTAATGTACCAGTGAAGAAAAACATGAAAACTAATTCAGAAGAATATATATTATCACAGTGATTTCAGTAATAAGTTGTAAAGAAGAAATCCACATATGTACACATGACAACAGAGTCTTCAGTGGCACAGAGACCAATAAAATCATCTACTTCAGGGAATTGCCACTGGATTACTGAAGCAGGACTATCAAATGACAATGTTGTTACTGAGCTAGAAAGACATAATAGAGAATAGATGATGGGGATAGAGGATAAAGATAGAGTCATTGAAGATAAAATCCTTGTGGGACAAAAATTATAGGTAATAGAGGTAATGGGGGATAGAAGTTATGGTGGAGAGTGGTCTGTTTGATAGAAGTCATAGGGCATAAAGGTCATATGGTATATAGGTTGTGGAGGCTCTAAGTCATGATTGATCAAGGTCTTAGAAGGTACAAGTCATGACGAAAGAGATGCTGGATAGAAGACATGGACAATAGTAGTTTGGGATGAATAAAGGCCATAATCAAGAGAGGTCATAAGGTATAGAAGTCATAAGGAGAGGGGTTATGGAGGCCAGAGGTCTTGAGGGACAGAGGTCAGAAGAGATATAGGTCATAGAAGGATAGGGGTCTTGGAGAATAGAGTTCACAAAGGATAGAATTCATGGAACATATAGGCAATGTAGAAGTTATGAAACACAGAGGATAGAGGTCAGGGAAAAAAGAAATCATGGACAATAGGATTCATAGCCTCTTTTTTCTATTATTTTTTTCATACTTTTTTTTCTTCTTTATTTTGTATTTATCAAAAACACAGTAAAAAGAATTTAAAAAAAAATTCCGAAGAGTTAACAATAACTATACAGAGGATAATAATCATAAGCATGGCTTATCAAGGGTGGAAATGCAAATAAGATTGCTACACATATATTTTCTTTGTGTTCAGCTTTCCCTCTGCATTTTTTTTTCCATCCCTGTATATCCTTATTGAAGGTCTCTTCCCCCTCCCAGCACATCTGATCATTTTTCTTCTCTGCAACTCCCCATCCCCTCCCTTGGCAGGGAGCCGACAGTCCTATGGTCACACTGGCCCAACAATGCTTGGATCAGTCTTCACTCCCGGCCAAATCCAGTTTTGTCCCCCCTCCCTCAAGAGTGAGTCAGGTGTTCCTATAGATGGACTGGGGTTTGAAGGGTCAGTCCAGGGTGT
>PVIH01025692.1:0-20180 GCA_004025045.1 Sigmodon hispidus | reverse complement strand
AACTTTGTGATACCAACTAACACCTGTTAGATTGGCTAAGAAAAAAGGCACAGATGACAGCCTATGTTGGAGAGGATGCAGATCAAGGGGAACACTCCTCCATTGTTGGTGGGAGTGTAAGCTTGTTCAGCCACTTTGGAATGCAATATGAAGGTTTCTCAGAAAACTGAGAATCAATCTCCCCAAGGACCCAGCAATACCACTTCTGGGTGTATACCCTAAAGATGCACAGTCACACTCCAAAGGTATTAGCTCAACTATGTTCATAGCAGCATTTTTGTAATAGCAAGAACCTGGAAACAACCTAGATGTCCCTCAACTTAAGAATGGTACATCAAACTGTGGTACATCTACACAATGGAATACTACTCAGCAGTAAGAAAAAATGATATCCTAAAATTTGCAGGCAAATGGATGGATTTGGAAAATATTCTCCTGAGCGAAGTATCACAAACCCAGAAAGATAAGCAGGGGATGTACTCACTCATCAGTGGACTGTAAACAAACTAACAAGAAAAAAGCCAAGCATGCCCAAGCTGCAAACCACAACCACTAAACAGCTTGGGACCCAAAACACCCTGAACTGACCCTTCGGATCCCACTCCACCTATAGGAACACCTGACTCACTCTTGAGGGAGGGGGGACAAAACTGGATTTGCCAGGAGTGGAGACTGAACTAAGCATTATTGGATCAGTGGGACCATGGGACTGTCTCCAGCCTGTCCATCGAGGGGATGGGGAGTTGTGGAGAAGAAAAAAATGCCTTGATGTGGTGGGAGGGGGAATGGACCTTGAATAGGGATATGCAGGGTTAGAAAAAAAAATCTAGAGGGAAAGCTGAAGACAAAGTAATTTTATGTGTAGCAAGTTATTTGCATTATCACCTTTGTTAAGTAAAAAAAATAAGGTCCCACTAAAAGACAAAGCACCTTACATAAAGAGTTTAGAAATCAATAGTAGCTCCAAAATGGATTTTGCTCCTCTTATTTTAGAATTTGGTTAAGTTTGCTGCATTCTTTCAGGAAAATGTTCCCTTGACTTTCTCTGTAAAGACAGTGAAATGGGCTTAAAACAAACAAATAAAATATGCAAATTAATTCATACCGACTGAGTAGGTTGTATTTATTTGTTCATGAATAGATATGTATGTAACAACAATTAAAGAAAAAAAGAAGACATGGATTCGAAAGAAAGCAAGGAGGAGTATATAGCAGGGTTTGGAGGGAAGAGAAAGACAAAAGATGTAATTATAGTCTCACAAAATAAAAATTAAGTTTTTATTAACCAAACCTGTAAAGAAAAAGACTGAATTAGTAGAATACTTCTACCAAGTCTGAACACCTGAGTTCCATTTTCATAACTAACAATGGATTCCTGGAAGTTGCCCTCTGACCTGTACATTTAAACTATAGCATATGCAATTAAATAAACAAAGGAATTGAAAACCTTTCTCTAAGTAGTCCTGATGGGGGCATGCTGGCAAGGATTGTTAGGATTTTGAAGCAGAATCTCTAAGCCAGCTTACCTTGGTGAGGTCAAACACAGGATTGTAACAAGAATCTCATGCCATTGGACCTCTCCTGTAAAGGTGACTATCTCTGTAGGGGACACACACAGACAACTCTTTTCTAATGTTAGGAATAGCTTGCCAATGGCATGAGGGAGAGGTGAAGAATTGTAATTGTAAAACAGCTGCATGGGGCCATGAGAAGGCTCAGCCTGTAAGGTACTTGCTGCCTAAACTGGTGGCCTCAGTTTGATCTCTGGGCGTAGAGAACCCACTTAGCTCACTCCTGACAGTTGTCCTCTTACTTTAACAGGTATGTCATAGGAAGTGTGCGTGTGTGAATGTCTGTATGTGTGTGTGTGTGTGTGTGTGTGAATACACATGTGCACACAAATCAATATATGTAAAATAGAAAGTACAAGCAAAATAGTAAATTGTCTCTGAAAATCAGTAAGAACTTTCATGTCTAGTATGTTAGATTTGGACATTGATTAAGGGAAAAGATGAGTTAATGACACTAAAGAGCTCCTGGGAAGCCATAGGGCATCCACATACCCATTCCCAAAATGGATTTGTGGGCCTGGCGGCAGTTTCTTCCAAAAGAAACAAGAGAATTGTCACTGAGGTAACTTGGAATGAGTGCAGCGCTTTATCAACCCACATGTTGCAACTATACTTCAGGGCTCTGGCTCTGCACTCTGCTAACAAATACACAGGATACAAAACACTACCTTTACTTAGAAAACAAATATGAGTCCTCCACCATGTCTCCAGACACAGACACAGATTAAATCCACTACATCAAGAATATCAGGAATATGGGGGTTTTACCTGGGTTCTGGAATCAAACTCAGATTTTTATGCATGCAAAACAAAAATTTTATCAGCTGAGCCATCTCTAAGTATTTAAACAAGTATATATATATATGCAAATTATAACTTTATGACTGAAAAATTATGCTATACTGGAATGAAGTATACGTCTGATTAGAACCTGGCTAACTAAGTGTTAAAGTGTCTTAATGGTAAGAGAAAATAGTCTTCTTTGTGTGTGTGAAAATGCATTCTGTACCTCTTTTGTAAATAACTGTTTTCAGTTTTATAAATGTCTGCTGACACGCAAATGAAGACCAAGTAGCAGATTAGGGCAGAGGTTCTGAGCACTGATTTGGAAAGTCAAATAGTAATGGACTAAATCTTAAGTTAGAGAATTGTTTTTTGATTTTCAGAAAGAAAATACATTTACATAGGCAAAATAATCTAATAAATGTTCCTCAAACCCAAGCAAACAAATAAAATTTTTGTCAAAATTATCAATGATAATGCAACATTGGAAAAGGCAAAAGTTAGAATTATGAAATGAAAAGATGGACTTCTAGAAAATCAATGGTAAGAGGTTTTTATACCTGAATGGGAAACAAAAGACAACAAAACTATTTTATTTTCTTATTATTTAGTTAGATAAATAAACTTTGAATGTTATTGGATATACATATCTTAATGCTATCTCATCATGCAAAAATGTGTTATATTGTATTTGGCAGTATTAATGGATGTATCTGTCTTCTATTTTAAGAGAGAAGTTTTTTTTAATGTTTCTGATTATTCCCTTAGAATATAAGTAGTTTATGTTAACATTTCTCAAAGGTGATATAAAAGAAATTTCTATTGATTATTGATCAGCCAGGAGTAACTAGTGATATCATTCTCATTTTTTTGGACATACTGTAATCATGTAAAATACTACCTCATATTCTGCTTTTCAATTCCAGTAAAGATTTAATTTGTAATCACTTATCTAGTAAATGATCATGTTGTAGGATGCCAACTGATTTCATTGATTCTAAAAGTCTGTTTAAAAACTCAATGTGTTTTACTAAGGTCTCTTTATTGTCCTTATTTTTATTATGTGTATCATACTTGTCAGGCAGTGTGATAAAAAGCAACAGAAATTGCTTATTTGTTTGATACTAAACACATGACATGAAAAATTAAAATATATACTCGTAGCCAAGTTCAGGTTCTACAAATTGCTTATTTAATGAATGTGATTATACACTTTATTCATATTTCATTTTATTTTCTGAAATTTAGAATAAAAAAATTGACTGGTTATTACTGCAGTAGTTATTCCTTGAAATTAATCTGCCAATGCTAAATAAGCTACTCTTTGCACTATTTATACTGAAAAATGAAACTGATTAAAAAATACAAAGCTAAACAACAGCAACAAGAAAAAAGTAAGAGTATCAGTGGTCTATCAGTCTCACTGGCAATCCAACACTCTTACAAAAGCTTTTGTCACTTTATAAAACTCCATGGTCTGACTTTAATACTTCCCTTCATGCCTACTTTCCATTATTCTTTGCCTCTACCCCCTCTCCAATACTGCTATTTTCTTTGTAATACTTCTACAAGGGGATTAACCTGCATTCAAATGACTAACTTCATTTTTTCAGAGCTCTTAATAAAGGCCTTTTCTAAGAAATGTCATCATTTGTAAGCCCTCACATGCTTTACTTTGTCTATACTTCACCGGTTCCTGTTACTGTTTTTTATGTATGCTTTTACATTATCATTCTTCCCAGAAAAATCTACCTTTATTAGAACAGAGATTTTACTTAACTACTGCACTACAATCACAAAAGCATTATTTGTCCAGTAGTAGATTTATAGTTAATATAAAAATATTTTACATTATTAATCATTATGATTATATAATTATACATACACATACAGCATCCAAAAGGAATAATACAATTTATAAATGTAAAGATGCAAAACTACACAGTATATTCTCCATTATAAAGTCAAATAATATTTTGCTTTAATTATAACTAAAAATATAATTCAAGTATATTCACTGTATAATCTTGAAATTATATGTATAATTTCATGTTAATAAAAATATATCTTGTTTTGTTTTCAAATACTAGATATGAGTATGTAAAATAATAGTCCCAATTTTTAAAATTTCACCCTATCAAGTTGTTTCTAACAAGATGTTTTATCTTGAGATACTCCAGTTTTTTTCATTAAATAATAAGAGGGTTTATTAATATATAAAGCAAAAATATAAAAAGTTCATAATACTTGGAAGCAAAGAATATCACTTAGATAATTTCTGTTCAGATTCATCTCTTAGGTGCTGACTTTAACTGGTTTCTTTTTACAAAGCTTCTAGGTGCTTGTTCCTTATGCAAGAGTCTAGTGTAATCTAACAGTTACTTAGTTACTTTATCCTTCTACAAAACACAAAAGTCAATTGTATAATTTTAAGTAACGCATGTTAGTATTGATGTAAAAGTTTTTCTCCTATTACTTTGTCTCTTATTTCTCACAAAGTTGTACAGTGTATACCTCTGACATGTTCTGGATCATTGCCAACTGTTAAGTTTTATCATGGCCCCATGGATGGACCTTGTTCTGAGGCATTCTAACTGCTGATCCCTTTGCCACCCTTCTGTCAACCTTGAAGCAGTTACTGAGAAAGAGAGATACATCTCAAATCTCTGAAAGAATTCAGGTGACCTCTAAAAGCAGATTAATGGGCCATGAGTCATTTAATTCATTCCTCTTCTTTCTGTTCTGGCCATTGTTCTGAAAACCCAGAAGTAAACCGGCTGAACTGAAATGTTACATTAATTCACCTGTATCTCACAGTTTAGATCAGTTAATATCTTTCAGGGCCAGCTCTACTCCTTGACTACTATAGTGCTCTGTAAAAAGGACTAGCTCTGGGATACTGCTGAGGATGCTATGCCAACAAATCCATAACCAAGTCATCTGACACTAATAATTATTTTCCCAGTCTCTTCAGGAATATAGGAAGGTAATTGCCACATTTATTGCAGCTGATCAAGTTAAGATTCCCTTGCTACATGAACAGAGGGCATCTCTTCAGTGGAACTTACTTTAAGGCACTGGTTGTAACCAGTTTGGACTGGCTGAGGCCTACTGTCCCTCAGTCTCTTAGAAACCTCTAGGGCTTTCATGTTCCACAGATAAGTAAATAATACAGTCTACCTGGCAAACAAGATTCTATATATTAGAATGCTCCAGAAAGAGAGGCCAATGGCTTTCAATAGAGAAAGCCTAAGGCCAAAATAGGCATAAAAAGACTTAAAATGCTGAATATTTAATGGGTCAACTAGCATTATTGATTCTAACTCAATATTATTCTGTGCATGAATGTGAACAAACCTCTAAATCCTGGAAAGAACCTTAGTTGACTGAGAGTAAGAATGAAGGTCTTGAATCTGTATGAGATAAAATATAATAATATAAGCAAAAATACATGCTATGCAATAATTCTCTATATACTCTAAAGATTTGTCACTCAAATTAGTTTAATAAAATGCTGATTAGGCAGTAGACAGGCAGGAAGCATAGGCAGAGCAGCCAAAGTGAGAACGCTGAGAAGGAAAAGGGCAGAATCAGGAATCTACAGCTAGATACAGAAGGAGCAGGATGAGAATGCTGTACTATGAAAAGAACCACATGGCTAAACAGACAAGAATTATGGGTTAATTTAAGTGTATGAGCTAGTTAGTAATAAACGTGAGCTAAAGGCCAAGCATTAATAATTAATATAACCTTCTGTGTAGTAATTTGGGAAGCAGCTTCCAGATATTTGTGAGTTTCTGGCTGGGCAGAAACTTCTATTTACAAATGGTACCCAACATCCAGGGCCACACACATCCACATAAAACCTGAGAAAACTTTCAATTTTTTTAAAATTTAATTTTATATACCAACCACAGTTCCCCTTCCCAATTCTCCTTCTGATCCTTCTCCCTGCTTTCCCCTGACCCAGTTCCCATGCACTCTTCCAAAAGGGTAAGGCCTCCCATGGGAAGCCAACAAAGCCTAGTACATTCAATTGAGCCTGGTCCAAGCCCCTCTCTTCTGCTTCAAGACTGAGCACATATCAAGGTAAATAACTGTCTCCCACATACAGAAGTCCTAGTTTGGTCCCAGGCAGGCTTCACAGCTGTCAGTCTAAAGCTCATGAGTTCCAACTAGCTTGGTTCAGTTGTCTCTGTAGATTCTCCATTATGATTTGACCTTTCTTGCTCATTTAATCCCTTTTCCCTCTTTTCTACTGGACTCTTGGAGCTTGGCCTTGTTCTAGGCTGTGGATCTCTGCATCTGATTCCATCAGTTACTGTATGAAGACTCTATAATGACAGGGTATTCTTCAATCTGATTTCAGATGAAAGCCAGTTTAAGCATCCTCTCCACTATTGTTAGTAGTCTAAGCAGCAATCATCATTGTGGATTCCTGGGATTTTCCTAGAATCAGGCTTTTTTCTATCCCCATAATGTCCCCCTCCATCAAGATATCTTTTATTGCTCTTCTACTCCATCCCTTTCTCAGCTCAACCACCCAGTTTCCTCATCTACTCCATCACCTACTCTCTACTGCCCCTCTGCCAGTTTATTATGGAGACCTCATCTATTTTCCCTTCCCAAGATTCATCTTATGGTCCTCCTTGTTAACTAGCTTCTCTGGTAGTAGTTTGGTTTTCCTTTACCTTACAAGTATTCACTTATGAGCACATACCTTGTTTGTCTTCATGATTCTGGGGTGCCTTACTCAAGAGTATATTTTCTAGTTCCATCCATTTGCCTTATAACTTCATGATGTCAATTTTTACAACTGAGTAATAATCCATTGTGTTTATGTTCCTTATTTTGTTTATCCAATCTACAGTTGAGGGACATCTAGATTGTTTCCAGATTCTGGTTATTAAGAATAATGCTGCTGTAAACATAATTGAGCAAGTTAAGGAAAGCTCTGAATGCACAGAAACAGAGACAGAGTTTCCTAGTCTCACAGTTTCATGCCATCTGTAGTACAGGGATGGGTCTCCTGGCAGCTGCCTATGAGATAAAGCTGCCCATGAAGGCCATGAGCTAAGCTGTGTGGCAAGTTCCCCACATTCTCTCACCCTGACTACAGTACAGAAATGCTTCTCTCAGTTGCTTTCTGGGGTTTTAGCTGCCAATGCAAGCTCTGCCAGAACACCAAATGGCAGATTTGGAGTTTTGGTCATGCAGATGGAAAAGTATTACAGATATGCCACTAAAGATGAATTCAGATGGAAAAATAAACATTTAAATGGATCATAGTATGTTTAAAAATGCACAAATGCTAGAGAGAAAGAGTATACACAGACTTAGATTTTAAAATACTGTTTTAAAATAATAAAGTTCTTAAAATTAGATTAAAGTAATAAAAAAGGCATGTAAAGATAGAAAATACACAGAGTCTGGATAATGTATGTCATTGTGCTGTATTTGAATTTTTTGCCTGCCGAGGAAGTAGTGATAGCTGCTACACTGAATTAAAGCAGATAAATTAAATCAACCTATATATTTTTAAATTACCTTAATTTAAAATTTAAGTCAAATGATACGTCATTCTGGGAGAGAGATGCTAACTAAATGATCTCTAAAAACATGATTTTCCTATCAAGAGATTGTCATTTTTCAACCAGTGAATTTTAAAATCTAAAACAATAGTTCTGAACCAGTGGGTCATGACCATTTGTGAGTTGAATAACAGTTTCCCAAGGGTCATATATAAGACATTCTGAACATCAGATATTTATATTGTGATTCATAACAATTTTAGGTATGAAGTAGCAACAAAAATAATTTTATGGTTACATGTCAACCCAACCTAGGTATTAAAGGTTTACAGCCTTAGGAAGGTTGAGATATTAAGTCACTTTAATTTTGGAAAAAACAAAGAAATTAACTCAAAACAGTAATATTAGAAATGATAGTAAAAAAAGTAAGAAAAGTAAAAGGTTACAACTATATATTCCAATAATTTATTCAACAGTTAATCTAGACAAACAAAACTCAGCAATCATCATACATTATGCTGAAATGAAGAATGTCATCAGTTCTTCTCTGTCAGTCTGTCTTTCAGACAAGAGGCCAATTCTCCATCCAACCAAACCAAACATTGAAAACAGCTGAAATTTAAGGACAAGGTAACTCTTGGGACCTAACCTGGAGGTGCCCCAGGTAAGACTCAGGGTCTCACAGAGGCTCCTTCTGTCTTTCTTGAGACTTTTTGATCAAAGTTCGAGAAGCTTTCCACATCCCACGAGGCTTGCTAGGTCGAGAATTTCAGGAACTCTCCACTGGCCTGGGTGAGACTCTCTTGGGTGAAAGCTCCAGGACTTTTCCACAGCTTCTCTAATCTCTAGACTCGTGGAGGGTACCAAGTTTGGAGAAACCTCTTCTAATGTTGTGAACCAAGCATGAAACCAAACCAAGCAGACAGAAAAGGTTATTTCATGACAAGATTTAATGCAGGGCAACACAAAAGAAGGTGAGAGGGGGAGGGAACTGATCAGTCAGGACCACAGAAAAGACACTGGAGCTGACCTGCAACTCTGAATGTCAGAATGTCAAAATGTCAGTTAAAGCAGGTATGTAAGTACATAAATGGCCATTTTATTGCCAAGTAAAAAAATTTTCATCAATCAGGATTTAGATGATTAGAGGATTCCTTGAATGTTTTATCATTGTCAATCGCCATACTGTGATTTTCAGTTCAACCAATCAGATTCATTTGTTCTTTTTGTTGTTAGAAACAAACAAAATGTTTTTAGCAAATTAAAGATGTATAAAGGCTGTTTATATGGTTTAAGGAGGAAATGGGTCAGCAGTTGGAAGGATCACAACTCTCCTAGGGTTTGGGAACCTGAACTTTGTTTCACCTTACAGGTAAGCTGGAGTTGGAAGTGAAAATAGTAGTACTTAGTACAAGATGCATTTTGCCTGTTTCCTGACACTACTTTCAGATATGTTTGTTCAGTCCAAAACCTGATGGATACATCTTTGTGGCTGGATTTCATCTCCTTTATACTTTGATTTCATTCTTCACCTTTCATTGGTTGCAAATCACACATTCTTATATGTCTGCAAGCTAATCTAATAAGGAAGCTCCTTTTGGGAGACCTCAGACTAGTCACACTTGTTTCGCTCTTGATCCAAATTTGGCTTCAATATATACTCGACATTGGCCACTGCTGGCAAAAATTAGAAACTTTCAATCTTAATATCTAAATTGATTTGAATAATTTTCTAAAATGTAATGGAGAATGGTACAAGGCTCAGTCCCAAAAAATTCTAAGCTCACCTTAACCCTTATTGTTCCTGCCACTCAGCTCCTACTTGCAACTGCCTGAGTCAGAAGGCCTGCTATTTCTATTAGGTTTCCAAGCCTGATTCCTTTAACTGAGATAGAAAACTTTCTGTTCTTGGGACTTGTTTGTTTATTCTTAAGGTCTGCTGTTGTTTCTACCCCACCAAGCCTGAATACTTTTGCTTGTATTTTTACAGTTTTCTGTTTTGATGGTCTCTAGGATACAGTTGTTTATATTACTGGTAACTTGATGTCTTTACAAGAGAGAAAAATACTTGCTATGTTTTTCAAGCTGTCTGCCCCTGGTTATAGATATGTAGGTCACTGGGTTCAGTATTAAAGAGAATCAAATGTCATTTTGGTTTTGATAATATTGAAAGATTGTCACATACTATTTTGTTTCACCAAGAAAGATGGCTCTGAAGATGGAATTTGGCCTACCTACTTCAGACACAGCATGTTTGTCTAAAAGTTTCCCCACAGCTGCTTCTCTGAATCTGTGACAGCAAGAATGAGAAAAACAACATCTAAGCAAAAAGATACCATGTACTTGAGAACAGCTAAAAAATAAACTCTTTCTAATAAAGGGTAATTGTATTTGTCTCATAATTTTACTTTTTGCAATTAAAGTAAATGTATATATATAAAAATTAAATGAATAAATGTAATTATAGATGTCAAGCTATCTGGATACTCCTCTACTTCTTGATTCTTATTTAAAAAATGTTCCCCAGTTCAAGGTTATGAATATCTTTCAAGCTTTTGCTGAAATGTAAACTTTATCTCAGGGTCTGTAAGACTATTTGGGAGCATTGCTTAAAAAGGTGTGAAATCCTAAGCAGAGAAAAAGTTACCTTAAAACTTATAAGAAAAAGGGATTAATAGTTAAAGATCTATGAACAAATAATCTTAACTTGCTTCACAGTGTCATGTATATAACTTGAATTCAACTCTTATTTGAGAAAATAGAAAGAGTAAGTAGATTTGAGAAAAATGTTTAAATGGGTGTAAAGTATAAGATTTTGGTAAAAGTGGAATGTATTTAGAAATAATATATGATTGATCGTTGAAATTTATAAATTCCTAGTTATAATGGCCTATTAGTATTAACAAAACTGACAGTTATATGTCTAATAACTTATATCTTTGCAAAATTTCTTAGGATTCAGGTATTTGAAGAAACTGAGTCATATTAAAAACTGTAGTATTTCATATAAGTATAGTATAAGTGGGTTGGGAAAATGAAATTCCCAGTTTCTTCATGAATTGTATCTATGGATTAAGGTTTATTTTGATACTACAAGATCTTAAATTCAAAAATTCTATTTTTAAGGGTCAAAGTTAATAAAGATAAGATTATTAAATTCTAATTTTACAAGTTATCATTTTATTAATTTTTTAAAATAATTAAGATATAAAAATGAATGTTCCATCACCTTATAGGTGATCAAATTCTTTAATGTGCTCAGAAATATGTTTGCAATCATGCTAAGTCAAATGTAATTCATTCACAGAAATGGGCTTGAAGGAAAAGACCAATTTATGTCTTTCATTATATAAACTTCTGTATATGTTGTCAAAGTTAAGCTTCAAGCAAGCAACTAAAATCAAGTTTAAAGTAAATTTAAAGTTTGTTTAATATAAAGTAATATTCAAAATCAGGTAAATTGGGTCAGGTTCCGGTTCTGGGACCAGGTGCTATCTGTAGAGCATGTCCCCATACACTCCGTAGCAGACAGACATAAAATTTGGCTGTCATAGTACCCCCAGCTGTTGCTAAGACAAGGGATCTTGCACGGCCACCCAGCCTCCAACTGCTGAAACAGAGAAGGACTGAGGACTCTGAAAGCCAGAATCAGACTTTGCCCAAGGGTGAGGTGGGGTCAGCAGGGCCCAGTGCCTGAATCCCTGCCAGGGAAAATTGTGTTCCGGTCTGGTTCCAGTTCCAAGACCAGGTGCTGTCTATAAAGCATGTCTCCATACACTCCATAGCAGACAGACATAAACTTGGGCTGTCAGGGTCGCCCCCCCCAGCTGTTGCTAAGACAAGGGAACTTACATGGCCACACTGCGTCCAACTGCTCAAACAGAGAAGGACTGAGGACTTGAAATTCAGTCCACTGCCCAGAGCACAGTTAAAGATTGATCAGACCCATTGTTCAGAGGTGACAGGAGACACACAAGCCCACTTGCCACAACTGACCAGGAGCCACCTAATCGTGAACCACTAAAGCCATGGACAGATGCCAGTGCAAAAATATATATAATCATATAAAGAACAACAAGGTAACTCCAGAAGAAAGTGGCAGACCTACAACTACAAGACATGAACTGAGCAATAAAGAGGAAGCAGAAGGTAGCAAAACTAAAAATACTTTTATTATGATCATTGAAGATCTCAAAGAAGATATGAAAAATTGCCTTAAAGAAATAGAAGAAAATACAAGCAAAAAAATTAGAAGACATGAAAAAATCCTTGGAAGGAAACCATGAAAAGGTAAACCAAAAAATGAAAGAAACATGCCAGATATTAAAAACTGAAATAGAAGCAATAAAAAGGGCACAAAATGAGGCAAAGATGGAAATAGAAAATCTGGAGAAAAAAGCTGGAACCACAGATACAAGCATATTCAACAGAGTTCAGGAGATGGAAGATAGAATCTCTGAAGTGGAAGACTCAGTAACTCAAACAGATATATCAGTCAAAGAAAATACTAAAACCAAAAAAGCCATAACTCAAAATGTTCAGGAAATCTGGGACACCATGAAAAGACCTAACTTGAGAATAATAGAAATAGAAGAAGGAGAAGAATAGCAGCTCAAAGGCACAGATAATGTTTTGAATAAAATCATAGAAGAAAATTTTCCTAACTTGAAGAAGGAAATGCCTATAAAGAAACAAGAAGCTTACAGACCATCAAATATATATGACCCCCCCAAAAAGTCAGTGAGCCACATAATAATCAAGCCACAAAATATAAAGAACAAAAAAAAAATTTAAGAGCTGCAAAATAAAAGGGCCAACTTACCTATAAAGGCAGACCCATCAGAATAACACCTGACTATTCAATGGAAACGATGAAAGCTAGAAGGACTTGGTCAGAAGTTATACCGATGCTAAAAGAGCATGGCTGCCAAACTAGAATACTATATCCTGCAAAACAATCAATCAGCATAGATGGAGTAAACAAGATATTTCATGACAAAGTCAGACTGAAACAATATCTATCTAACAATCCAGCACTACAGAAAGTATTAGAGTGAAAACTCCAACCTAGGGACCCCAGATACAACCAGGAAACAACAAACAATCAATAACTGCACAGCAGGATACACCAGAAAAAGGAAATACAAATAAGTTACCACCAAAAATAGTGGGAAATATCAATCAATGGTCAATAATGTCCCTTAATATCAATTACTCACCTCTCCTATAAAACAACACACACTAACAAGATGGATACAACAACAGAGGCCATCATTCTGTTGCCTACAAGAAACACACCTCAACCACAAAGACAGACACAGGCTTAGAGTAAAGGGTTGGGAAAAGATTTTCCAGTCAAATGGTCCTAAGAAACAAGCTGGGGTTGCCATCCTAATATATAACAAAGTAGACTTTAAGCTACAAGCAATTAAAAGTGACAAGGATGAACATTACTTATTCATCACAGGAAAAATTGGTCAAGAGGACATTTCAATCCTGAACATTTATGTGCATAATATAAGGGTAGCTACCTATGTAAAAGAAATACTGCTAAAGCTCGATTCCCACATCAATTCTCACATCCTAATAGTGGGAGACTTCAATACCCCACTTTCAACCCTGGATAGGTCAACCAGACAGAGACTCAACAGAGAAATAAGGAGTCTAAATGATGATATGGTGCAAATGAATTTAACATATATCTACAGAAGCTTCCACCCAAACACAAAGGAATATACATATTTCTCAGCTTCTCATGGAACATTCTCCAAAATTGACCACATAATTGGTCATAAAGCAAATATCAACAGATACAAAAAAATAAAAATAATCCCTTGTAACATATCAGACCACCACAGCCTAAAGTTAGAGTTCAACAACATCAAATATCAAAGAAAGCCAACCAACTCATGCAAACTAAACATCACTCAGCTGAACCATCCCTGCATCAAGGAAAAAATTAAGAAAGAAATCAAAGTCTTCCTAGAATTTAATGAAAATGAATCCACAACGTACCCAAACTTGTGGGATACAATGAATGCAGTATTAAGAGGAAAATTCATAGTGCTAGATGCCTATATGAAAAACCTAGAGAAATCCCACACTAGAGACCTAACAACTCAGCTGAAAGCCTATAACAATTAGAAGCGAACTCAGCCTAGAAGGCATAGAAGGCAGGAAATAATCAAACTTAGAGCTGATATCAATATAATTGAAACAAAAAGAACAATTCAAAGAATCAATGAATGTAAGAGTTGGTCCTTTGAGGAAGTTAACAAGACAGATAAGCCCTTACCGAAACTAATCAAGAAACAGAGAGAGAGTGTTTAAATCAACAAAATCAGAAATGAAAAGGGGGACATAACAACAGACCTCCAGGAAATACAGAGAATTTTCAGATCATTCTTTGAAAGTCTGTATTCTACAAAAATGGAAAACCTAGAAGAAATGGACAGCTTTCTGGATATGAATCATCTACCAAAATTAAATGAAAATCAGATTAATTACCTAAACAGGGCTATAACCCTTAAGGAAATTGAAGCTGTCATTAAAAGCCTCCCCAAAAATAAAAGCCCTGGTCCAGATGGTTTCAGTGCCAAATTCTACCAGACATTCAAAGAAGAATTACTACCATTACTCCTCAAACTATTCCACACAGAAGAACTGAAGGAATATTGCCAAATTCCTTTTATGAGGCCACAATTACCCTAATACTTAAGCCACTCAAAGACACAACAAAGAAGGAGAATTACAGACCAATTTCCCTCATGAATATTGATGTGAAAATTCTCAACAAAATTTTGGCAAACCGTATACAACAATGTATAAAAAATATCATCCACCACAACCAAGTAGGCTTCATCCGAGAAGTACAGGGCTGGTTTAACATAAGAAAAACCCTAACCTTTATCCATCATATAAACAAACTAAAGGAACAAAACCACATGATCATATACTTAGATGCTAAAAAAGCCTTTGACAAAATCCAACACTCCTTTATGATTAAAGCTCTGGAGATATCAGGAATACAAGGAGAATACCTAAATATAATAAAGGCGATTTACAAGAAGCCGACAGCCAGTATCAAACTTAATGGAGAAAAACTCAAAGCAATCCCACTAAAATCAGGAACTAGACAAGGATGTCCTCTCTTCCCTTATCTATTCAATATAGTTCTCGAAGTTTTAGCTAAAGCAATAAGGGAATGAAAAGAGATTGAGGGGCTACAAATTGGAAAAGAAGAAGTGAAGCTATCTCTATTTGCAGATGATATGATTGTATACATAAGTGACTCACAAAAATCTTCCAAGGAACTGCTACAGCTGATAAACACCTTCAGCATTGTAGCAGGATACAAGATTAACTAAAAGAAATCAGTAGCCCTTCTATAAGCTAAAGATAGAAAAGCTGAAAAAGAAATAAGGGAAACATTACACTTTATAATAGCTGCAAATAGCATTAAATACCTTGGAGAAACTATAATCAAAGAAGTAACAGACCTATTTGACAAAAATTTTAAATCACTGAAGAAAGAAATTGAAGAAGATATCAGAAAATGGGAAGCTCTCCCATGTTCCTGGATAGGTAGGATCAACATAGTAAAAATGGCAATTCTAACAAAGACAATCTACAGATTCAATGCACTGCCCATGAAAATCCCAACACAACATTTTTCGGACCTTGAAAGAACAATACTCAATTTCATTTGGAATAACAGCAAAACCAGGATTGCCAAAACAATTTTACTCAACGAAAGAACCTCAGGAGGTATCACTTCCCTGACTTTAAGTTATACTATAGAGCTACAGTAATAAAAACAGCCTGGTACTGGCATAAAAACAGACTTGTGGATCAATGGAATAGATCCAGACATTAACCCAAAACCTTATTAATACCTGATCTTTGAAAAAGAGGCCCAAAATATTCATTGGAAAAGATAGTATATTTAACAAATGGTGTTGGCATAGCTGGATAGAATTGTGTAGAAAAATGCAAATAGATCTGAGCCTGTCACCCTGCATAAAACTCAAATCCAAGTGGATCAAAGACTTCCACATAAACCCAACCACTTTAAACTTGATAGAAATTAAAGTGGGAAATACACTTCTATGAATTGACACAGGCTACCACTTCCTAAATATAACACCAGAGGCACAGACACTAAGACCAA
Source organism: Sigmodon hispidus (assembly GCA_004025045.1). Taxonomy (NCBI): domain Eukaryota; kingdom Metazoa; phylum Chordata; class Mammalia; order Rodentia; family Cricetidae; genus Sigmodon; species Sigmodon hispidus. The sequence continues at coordinate 4,125 of PVIH01025692.1, read as the reverse complement.
CAATCAAAAAGTGGGATTTCCTGAAGCTAAGAAGCTTCTGTAATGCCAAGGACACTGTCAATAGGACAAAATGACAGCCTACAGAATGGGAAAAGGTTTTCACAAACCCTACAAATGATAGAGGACTGATCTCTAAGATATATAAGGAACTCAAGAATCTAGAGCACAAAACCTTGAATAACACAATCAAAAAATGGGTTTCATAACCAAAAACGGAATTCTCAGCAGAAGAATTAGGAGTGTGTGAAAGGCACCTGAAAAAGTGCTCATCATTTTTAGCCATCAGAGAAATGCAAATCAATACAACTTTGAGATACCACCTGACACCTGTTAGATTGGATAAGTTAAAAGACATAGAGCACAGCCTATTCTGGACAGGATGCAGAGCAAGGGGGAATACTCCTTCATTTTTGGTGGGGGTGTAAGCTTCTTCAGCCACTTTGGAATGCAGTAAGGCAGTTTCTCAGAAAAGTGAGAATCAATCTCCCCAAGGACCCAGCAATACCACTTCTGCGTATATACCCTAAAGATGCACAGTCATACTCCAAAGGCATTAGCTCAACTATGTTCATAGCAGCGTTATTAGTAATAGCAAGAACCTGGGAACAACCTAGATTTCCCTCAACTGAAGAATGGATTAACAAACTGTGGTACATCTACAGAATGGAGTACTACTCAGCAGTAAGAAAAACTGATATCCTAAAATTTTAACCTCCTGAGCGAGGTATCACAAACTCAGAAAGATAAGCAGGGGATGTACTCACTCATTATTGAACTCTAAACAAACAAACAAACAAACAAGAAAAAAAGCAAAGCATGCCCAACCTGCAAACCACAACCACTGAACAGCTTTGGATCAGAAACATCCTGGACTGACTCCTTGGATCCCACTCCCCCTAGAGGAACACCTGATTCACTCTTGAGTTAGGGGTAAGAAAACTGGATCTCCCAGGAGTGGAGACTGAACTTAAGCAATATTGGGTCTGTGGGACCATGGGACTGTCTGCAGCCTGCCCAGGGAGGGAATGGGGAGTTGTGGAGAAGAAAGAATGACCTGATGTGGGGGGAGGGGGAAGGGACCTTGAATAAGGATATACAGGGATAGAAAGTATGACTTCTTTCTTCATAATAATAATAATAAGAAGAAGAAATCAGGAAGGACCAAAGGACATGTGACATGTGCTGATCCCTCTACTATGGGAACACCTCTGGGACTGGATGACAAATGATAAATCTTGTTGTCTACAGAATCATCTTGACATTATTACATGCTATTTATATGGATGAATAAAAATTTATATGATAGTTAGAAAAAAAAAACTTCTCCAGGTACAGGACCCAAGAACCCTCTCTTCAATAGACTTAGAACTAACCACCTAGTATAACAAGCCTTCTCAGCTTAAGCAGCTAAGAAAGAATTAATGTCCCCCTTCCACATTTCTTTTCACACCAACAATTTCCACTTTTTTTTAAACTATACATCTTTTTCTTTGACTTTTAATGGTTGGAGTGTTAGAGTGCATTGGTGGGTAACACCAGATTCCTATGACAGTAAAAAACTTTGTTGAGCTTTGTCAATACAGAAAGGAATGCCTACGAAGACAGCCTATCTCCCTTTGGGTAACAACTTCAGTGCAGATAAAAAAATTGGGGTATGGCTGCAGCAATTTTCCCATTCTCAAGCTCCACAGATCATCTCTTTAAAGGGTCACAATCAGCTTTTTTACTTGTTAGAACTTTTAATTTCCTATGGAAGAGAGGTTCTCCTCCCTTTGTGCACTAATAAACAGTGCTATCTGTTGAAGGTCAGACTTCCTGCCTTTCATCTCTTTATGCTGCCTCAGAAATCTAACAAACATTTACCTTGGTGAATGTTTGGAGTTCAAAGAACAACTTGTGGGAGTAAATTCTCTCCATTTACCACATAGTTCCAGCAATAGAACTCAGGTAGTCAGGCTTGCTGGTAAGCTCCTGTACCCACAGCCATCTCATTTCTCAAGTGGATCAAAACATGCTACTCTGTAGTAAGAAGCCTCTAATACAGATCTAAATGAAGTCCTTCTCTTGGCATTTATACCTTTGAAACTGTTAGGTTTATTGACTCATTTTCAGTGCACAGAACATGGGAAAGGTGATAGCTTTAGATACATGGTTACACAAAGCTTTAACATCTATTTTTGCCTTTTATTTATTTGCTTCCTCTGAGGGAATTAAGTTGGTATATTGTAAACTGCACTATGGAGTGAAAAGCTTGAAAGGGAATTTTGGTCAGTAACTAATCTGAAAATAGGAACATGAGTTCTATTCTAAAGGTTCCAGTTTCCCACTTGAGCCTTGAGTTGAGTCTCCATCTGCCACTTAATTTTGATTCCATAAGACATTCTAACAGGAGCTTCATAGATTAACTCAATGCTTAAGAATATATAATATATAAAGGACAGAAGGTTGGTTTCCAATATCCCAGTTCAATAACTCACAACCACCCAAAACTCCAGTTACAGAGGCACCTGACACTATTGGCCTCTTCTGGAATCTGCACATATGTGCACATATCCCCATACAGATGCATACACATAATTAAAAATATTAAAAATTAATTCTTAGCCAAGAATTCTGACATCTGTTAGGCAGAGACAAGTAGTGTTCTGTGAGTAAAAAGTCAGCTTTATTTACATAGCAAGTTCTAATGCCAGCCAGGACTATATAGAAAGAGCCTTCTTAAAAACAAATAAAACGAAACTCAGACATATAAACTCACAGAAGTTGCCCAAGATCACGATCAAACCAGGTAAAATTTCTGGAATAAATGAGGAGGACTCCCAAAGCCCCATCCATAAATGGGGAACTATTGGAAGTTGAGGGCTGCAAAGGAAATGAAAAATCACATTTTTATCAGAGAGTGACCACTATTAGATTGCCTATTCCCTAGTGGATGACCCTACACCCCAGTGAATATGAGCAGCACTAACTGAAATCAGTGTTGTTAAATAAAGATGAAACAAAATTGCATGAAATTGGGAGGGAGATGTGTTGAGGAGGACCCAACAAAGATGAGAAGGTGGAAATAGAAAAGTATACAATCAAGATATGAAATATAGATGTTTGACATTTCCAAAAAACAACAAAAAATTGAAAAGGTTATTCTGAATTGTAGAACACAGTTAAATTGTATAGATTCCTACACCACAGAAACATTTTTTTTCCTTCTTTATTTTGTATTTATCAAAAAAAAACAGTAAAAAGAATTTAAAAAAATGCTGACGAGTTAACAATAACTATACAGAGGATAAGAATCATAAGCATGACTTATCAAGGGTGGTAATGCAAATAAGATTGCTACACATATATTTACTTTCTGTTCAGCTTTCCCTCTGAAGTTTTTTTCCATCCCTGCATATCCTTATTCAAGGTCCCTTCCCCGTCCCACCACATCTGGTCATTTTTCTTCTCCACAACTCCCCATCCCCTCCCTTGGAAGGCAGCAGACAGTCCTATGGTCCCACTGACCCAATAATGCTTGGATCAGTCTCCACTCCTGGCCAAATCCAGTTTTGTCCCCCCTCCCTCCAGAGTGAGTCTGGTGTTCCTATAGTTGGAGTGGGGTTTGAAGGGTCAGTCCAGGGTGTTTCTGATCCCAAGCTGTTCAGTGGTTGTGGTTTGCTGCTTGGGCATGTTTGGCTTTTTTTCTTGTTTGTTTATTTACAGACCACTAGTGAGTGAGTACATCCCCTGCTTATCTCTCTGAGTTTGTGATACTTCGCTCAGGAGGATATTCTCCAAATCCATCCATTTGCCTGCGAATTTTAGGATATCATTTTTTCTTACTGCTGAGTAGTATTCCATTGTGTAGATGTAAGCTATACTATAGAGCTACAGTAATAGAAACAGCCTGGTACTGGCATAAAAACAGACTTGTGGACCAATGGAATAGAACTGAGGATCCAGACATTAACCCAAAAACCTATGAACACCTGATCTTTGACAAAGAGGCCCAAAACATTCAATGGAAAAAAGATAGTATATTTAACAAATGGTGTTGGCATAGCTGGAAGGAAGTGTGTAGAAAAATGCAAATAGATCCGAGCCTGTCACCCTGCACAAAACTCAAATCCAAGTGGATCAAAG